>BMAO01015936.1:0-31354 GCA_019973975.1 Trichonephila clavata
CCCTCCACCTTAACGAATCGGGCAAACGGCTTCTCTCAGACATTTAGAGACCCCACTGCCTATTGTCAACAAATCTGTTAACAAAGGTTGCACGCGTAGTTACGAAAGCCTAATATATGCATATTTTTCTCTCACTCATATATATCTGTTCTTTCCTATTAAAAAATGTTTTGCATAAATTTGTATAAAGTTCGTTTTTTATCATTTATATAAACTATAAATTTTATTGTTATTGTCATTTTTTTTTTACGGTGAGCTTCGAAAAATATGTCGTTCCTTAACTTTTGGAGGCCTGTGTATTTTTTTCTTAATTTTTTTTTCTAATGGGGCTGCGCCTAGTACATTCCCTAGGAGACCTAGTACATTCCCTAGGAGCTGTTATCACTTTTAGCGCTGCACCATATATGCGATACCAATTACAGCAAGCAATTTTCGACGCCAGTTTCCTACAATGAGGGAGGCTCAGGAGCTCTTGACGATGCGAACCTGTACTAGGATTTAATTTTGCTGACAGCATCCAAGCCAAACAGACACTCTAGGGATCTTTTACAAGCCGCATAATCATGCGACATGGCCGCTGTCGATTTTCTGCATCATGTAAATCCACCGGGGTTGAATCCGGAATCTTGGGTGCTTAAATTTTTTTGTATCTTTTAATATTCTCTATAAATATTAGTTAGAAATAGTGTTATAATATGAAGTACAAAATATTATAAATAAATATAATATACAATATTATAATATATAATATAATAATTATTTATATAAAAATTATTTTATAATTAATGTAATAAAATATATATCTTATTTTTATAATTAATATAATAAAATATAACTTATTTATATATTATTAATTTAATTATTTTATAGCCATATAAAATATTTAATGTGTTTTTTAAATAAATTTATTTAATTGTAAAAATAATTAAACGAATTTAAAACAAAAAATCGATCTCGTTACTCGAACCGAGGCCTGTCGCATGGTAAACAGTTACTTTACTGACCACGCTGCAGCGCCGTTGAAAGTGATTCAAACTTAATTGTATGAAAGCTAA
Source organism: Trichonephila clavata (assembly GCA_019973975.1). Taxonomy (NCBI): domain Eukaryota; kingdom Metazoa; phylum Arthropoda; class Arachnida; order Araneae; family Nephilidae; genus Trichonephila; species Trichonephila clavata. The sequence continues at coordinate 1,056 of BMAO01015936.1, forward strand.
TCATGAAATTCGAAGGCTAATTTCACCGAACTGACTGCCCATTCGGCGGAATTACATTGAGGGTTGAACACCCTAAAGGAGTACTAGTATTGTACAAAGTCTCGTCCCGAAATAAATTTCCCCTTAGTCGTGTCTTCCCCTTGTAAGTACTAAATTAAGAAAGATATACAATATTTAAAACTATGTTGATATTTTTTTTTTAAGTGTACGAAGACTTTTGAGGCATAGTTGTTTAGTAGTTTTTTGATTATTAATTTTTCAAAATAATAGTTTTACTATGTTTTAAAAATCGATTATATTACACCATCAAGAACAAGTTGCAGTTATTATAAAATAATTACAATTCCTATACATTAATTTTTATTTGTCCAAAACATTAAATTTTACAGAAAATTGCAAGTGTGCGAACATTTTTGTGGTCCACTGTACGTACGTTTCTTTATTAATAAAATTTTAAATATCCAACAGACGATAATCTAAAATGATCACAAACTTCTGTTAGCTCCGAATTTTGAATTTAGAAAAATGCAGACGATCTTCAAGCACTATTTATATATATCTATTAAACAAATGAAGTGAATATAAAATATGTCAGGAAAGAAAATAAACCAGACCAACTGGGAGAAAAATATATAATCAAGAAATGGATCTGAAGATCTTTTACTCCGTATAAAAGCATTTGCAAAATAAGATATTTTCCCCTTAATGTACATCGTAAACATTATACGCAAGGTAAAAAAACAAACTCACTTTTGAATTAAAATATTATTTGTTCTGTAAATAATTTTTTTATTTGCTTTTTTTTGTAGAATGGCAATCTTTTCTTCATTTTAAATACTGTTAAGATATGTTTGTTAAATCGTAAATGATCCAATAATGTAAGACGTACGTTTATTTAATAAGTTCATTTTACACAATTATCATAAAGCAATACTTAATGCGATTTATTTATCTTACATTGAATCTCGTTTCTAAAAAAATAGAAAATCAAACAAGGCTAACAAATTTGAGAAAGTATGCTAATTAAATACGATCTACTTTCTTTAAATAAAAAGAATATTATTTATTTTACTTTACTGTATAATTATGTTTTTTATTCCAGTTTATTACATTATCTTAAAAAATATTCAATTTATTCCAGATATGTTATTTAATTTATTTAATTAAATAAAATTCAACGTTGGAAATGGTATCGTTATTTTCCTCGTCTTCTAAAAAAAGGAACTTTCTAGTAATAATAATTTATTAGTAGAGTATTACCATTTCTTTTAAATAGGAATGGTTTTTTAAAGTTATTCTGTACATTATAATGTTTATTCTCGTTCATAAATTGATGTTTATTGAGCTTAAATAATTTTTTGAAAGATATTTGCTTTTAATTCATCAAAATCTATGTTTGCATTTTTTTTTTGTGGTTTTTTTCACTACATTTTCATTACACTTTTTTCCTCCCTAGAGATTTGATTTCTATGCCATTTTTAAACTCACATTATGAAAAATATTGCTTAATTTTCGACCTTTATTTTAGCCAGATGAGAAAGATAACGTTATTTTGCTTCTTATTAATTTTGAATTCTTCAGCAGAAGTATTTCTGTAAAGTTAATATTTGTAAAATGTTAATTTTATTATTAATTCTTTGTTTATCTCCACATCTTTTTAACTATTAAGTTATAGTGTCTATTACAACTTTATTTAAAAGCTGTTATGTTTCTTAATAGTTATTGCATCTCAAATTTGAGATTGACTTTCATCAAATGCCATCAGAAGTATAATGGGCGTTATGCTGTAAAATTTAACTGAACATAGAACTTCCACACTAAGCAAAAGCCACGGTAACTTAGTGGTCAGTGTCACAGATTCGTGGCCAGCGTGTCATGAGTTCGAACCCTAGAGCATCTGAAGACCCGCCATGTAGAGAGGCTAAGGCATGTTACATCTGTCGATTGGTGACAAAACCAGTGTCTCCATCTTACACAAACTAAACCATATATCGCTACACCATGATATTCATTTTCAGTGGATTACCATCTCTTGTCAAACTTTATGGCATTCAAATAGTGGACAAACTAGCAAAGGAGGGCTGTAATCTTCCAACTCCCTCTATATCCGCCCTTACCTATCTGGAATTATACTCGTTAAAAAAATCTCAAAATTTGGTAAAATGGAGGGCGCCTCCCACTTATCATTGGTATGCGGGTAATAGACCCGGACTGGCCTAGCCCTCAAGTGTTATAGATGCTCCCAGACTACACTTTCTCGTCTTGCTAGTGGTCACATCAAGTGCCTTTCATTCTCAGCGAACAAGAAGATCTCCATCTGTGCAAGGTGTCAAGATCACTAGGCTTCCGCGGAGCACATAATGCGTTGTATGGATCTCACAAGCAAAGATATCTACACGGATCCCTCGCTTGTGCTGGACTTTTTGAGAGTCAACGATTTTTTTGATCTTGTCTGACTTCGTCAGACCCTGAAGGATTAGCAACAGCAAATCTGTCTAGGCTCAGAATTCTCCCTTTGGGTGGGGTATCGTCCTCGTCACTTGATCAAGTTTTAAAGTTACGAGGTCCATTGCCAATAGCCCTCGTGTTGTTTTATAGTGCTACGTTGATAAACTCTCACTCACTCACTCACTCACTCACTCAATCCACACTATGCTCGTTAAATCTGTCGTGACTCTCAAAGTCCTCACATTGGTGTGGTAGTTAGGATAGTGGGGTGCCGGATTAGGTGTCGTTCTCGTTAATTGACCGTGGTTCTAAATTGAGAAGTCCGTCGCCAATGTCTTTCGTGTTGCTTTAAGTGCGACGTTCGTTCACTCCACACTATGTCCCGTTAAATACTTCGTTACTCAATTATTACTAATGCATCGCAATGCTTAATATTTCATATGAAATGAGAACTAAGATAAGGTGATTGATATAGTACCTTGTGGGTTGGGGCCTCGTCTCTTTCCAAACCTTCTATTAATGAGATGATGCATATTAAATCATATTTATATACAAGAGTAAGTAAAAAATAACACTTTTTTCTCTACAAATTTATTAAACAAAGGTAGGTCGACAACAGATTCATTATTTTTCGATATAGTCTCAACTTTGAGCAATGCACCTGTTCCAGCAAGCCACAGGTTCCCGTATGCCACCCTGGTAGAAGGTTTTCATTTGGTCCGGAAGCCACTTTTGCATCGCATCCCCGAGCATCCGTGTTTCACGCAAATCGACCACCTCTCAAATAATTCTTGAACAATTTCAAAGAGATGAAAATTTTCAGGGAGAGGGAGCTGGGCTGTGGGGAGGGTGTTCTAGCGCTTCGAAGCCCAACTTGTTGATTGCTGCAGTAAGTATTCCTGATACCCACCGCACACATGGCGGGATTTGAGTTCGTCGTGGAACCATACATAATTTTAAAGTGAGCAGAACCGCAAATAATGTTTAAATAAGATGCGATGTCATCTGTGGTATAACTCGCCTATCAGCTGTAACCATCTCTAGATCTTGCGGATTGTTGTCGTCAATGGTCGAGGTTGACGGTCGCTCCATCGCTCTCTTTTTGTGTAAGCTCGTTTGATTTCGTTTAAACATTTTTATTCATAAAAAAATGTTTTATGAGATAAAGTACTTTCCCCATACTGTGTCAAAAGTCTCCTGTGAGTTCCAGAATTTTTTTGCATCTTTTGACTACAAAAATCTGATCACTCCTCGTTGCTCCTCTTTGGTGCAATTGCGGAACTGACGTACTAATGTTGTTGTAGCTAGAGGACAACAGAAGCGATCGTGATTAAGTTAAGCAAACATGACCTCAAACGCGCCAACTCAATGCATGCGCATGCAGCCACCACTTTTCTTTGTTTAATAAAGTTGTAGAATAAAAAATGTAATTTTTGACTTATCCTCGTAAAAATTCCTCATATGCGCTGAATGTGGAGAATGGGGCGCCAACTTATGTATTGTCCTTCCCTCTATGGCTCAAAATTGATAGATGCATCGCCAGCAATTGTCAAGATGAATTTAGTTGGTTGGTGTCTTGTCATGGGGACAATAATTAAATAGGGCCAAAGGTCCTATAGACAGCATAGACAATCTAGATGCAGTTATCTTCGTGTAACTTCTCACGAGGGTTGTTCTTAATGTGCTGCAATTTTGCCAGAATGGTAGGACAGAACAGATGCTCTGTGGAAACCTCCTTGTCGCGACAGTGTTTGAAGAAAGAGTACTTTTTTGTCCCGTTCTTCTGAATTTTCATGGCCCTAAAATGTGCTTTCTAAGTCTTTTCAATGTACTTGCCAGGTTTCTACTTGTGTTAATTTCAGGAATTCAGTGTTTCAGCTTGATTTTTCTATCGTTAAGTCTTGATTTTGCTACTGAGTTCATATCACTTAGGGTGACGAGAGTTCCAGATTTGGCGTTATTATTAAGTTGCCTTGCTTCCTTGGCTAGGGTTATCATCTACCTCATTTTCATCAATATCACCATACATGCATGATCACCATACATGCATGTCCATTGCATGATGCACTATTTTTTCAAACTGAGAAGCTGGCGAAGTGTATAGTATATGTTAGTAATTAGCCCTGAGTAGTCTTTATGAATTTTTCTTAGAGAGCAGCTTTACAGCCACTGAAGATTACAAGCCCTTTAGCTCTTTCTTTTTCACTGAGGTTTATGTACTCCTTTAGGGCTGTTTGTGTTGTTCTTTTTGTAAAATAATTTTTCAGCCTCTTCTGGACAGCACACTTTATTATGGACAATTAAATAAAACAATTAAGAATTCTGCACACAGCATAAATAATGTTCATAGCACACAGCGTGTAGATGTGTGGTCCCCGTAGAAGAAGTGCGTTGGATTAAGCGGAAAAAGAACGCGTGGGGCATCACACAGATATCCTTACGCCAGAAAAAATAGTTCGCTCGCTTCAACCAACAGTTTGTATGAAAATCTAGTACCTAGTGTGACATTAATTTCATTCTAGTTTAAGTAATCGAAAAGAGAATCGAGACTATCTTACTGAGTTGCCGAGAAAATGGAATTTTTGTCTTCAGGTGACTATTATCATTGTTATAATTCCTTAATCCTTAATTCCATGGCCATAAGACGATTATATTTCCATTATATTTTTATATCACTTCAATAATTCAGTCTATCTTTCAGGCATTTGGTTTATTGGACGACACACAAAAAAGACATGTTTACAGCACAAAGAACATTTCACAACTCTGACTCTACAAGCTAAACAAAGTATACCTCTCAGATGACTTGCAGCGCCATCTATTCATTTAACATTTAATTTACAACAGTCATCTTATTTAGAAGAGAGGGAGTAAAATAGTAAACTTTAAAGAAAATATTTCTCTTAATTTGTTAAATATTTAGATTGGCTCCTAGATGTTATTAAAAAAAAAATGAAAATCTTCCTCAAAAATGCAATGAATCGATTAAAAAAAGTTTTTTTCTTCTTCAAATTTAGAATTCTATTTTTTAGTTGAAGGCATTTTTCTAATGTCAATCCCAAATGCAGTATTTTTTCCTCCAAATCTTAACCTTGCGTTTTTCAAAATGTCATAAAATAACAATTTTTCCTTCGAATAAACGAGGCAGTTAAAAAAAAAAAATTGACCGTATTTTTAAAAATATTTAACGATAAATGATATGCTAAAAAATATCTATGCAAAAAATTTTTGACTTAAGTTTCTGCTTTTTAAATCTTTTTTTGTTTTTTAAAGTCTCAACTGAGACTTATTCTGCTTTATCCGACAATAAGAAGTCTGGGTATATGCCAAGTGCACGACACATATTCACATTTTTATGTTACTAAAATATTTCGAGGGAAAAAAAAATCTTTCTCAGCATAGCATTTGCTCTTTTTCCGATCCCGTACCAATGAAGGAGGAAAGAGAGAATGACGTGTTTTGAAAATATCTTCTGAAGAATCTTTCTTCCCCTTTTTTCTCTTTTTTATTCCCGATATATTTGTAAAAGTGGGATAAAAATAGTCATTTTTATTTCATTCAAAAATATAAAGGCCACTTTGATCTTTTCAATCGTTGCTTTTGAAATTTTATTTTCGCCAATGCATATGGTTGAGCTAACAGCAAATGAGATATAAAATAAATATATATAGGAGACTTTTTAAAATTTTTGAACTTAAAAGCAGACATATGGAATTGGAGATTTTTAAACGTATACTTTTAACAGTCTTTTTACTGGAAATATCACTAATATCAAATAAACTGAAAGACGTAGACAAATAAGTCCGAAAATTTTATGCGTATCTGTTTCTCTGTATCGGTTAGACTCTTAACTAGATAAAATATTATATTAAAAATAAAATGTTATACTTTTTTCCCTTTACATTTTAAAAAGTATTTTAAAGCTCCCTTAACTGTGACCCTTTATTTTTACATAAAATAGTATGTTTGTGGCTAAATTTATAAGCAATAACTGCGGAATATGCAGAAAATCGTCGGAGTCCATGTCGTATAACTGAGCGAGTAAATGAATATTAACGTCCCATTGTTCAGGTACATCATGGCTTTTGGCGACGGACCTCGTAATTTTGAACCATGGTCAAGTGCTGAGGACGATACCTGAGCTGGCACCCCTCTCTCCTAACTACCACACCAACGGAAGGACATTTGAGCTCTCGACTAATTTTTTGGCATCGTTCCCGTACACGGCGGGTCTTCAGCGGCACCAGGCTTGAATTCATGATACGCCAGCCGCGAGTCCGTTGTCTTGGTCACTAGGCTACCGCGGTCACTATGTCGTTTGATTATGCAGCCTGTTAAAGATCCCTAGCGTGTCTGCTTGGCTTGGGTGCTCTTGAGAGAAAAATTCTAAGAACAATTTCGCATCGTCAGAGCTTAGGTGCCTCCGTCTGGGGAAGAAACTGGGCTTCAAAATTATATTTCGGTGATTTGTATTCCATCTCTGTGGTGCCGCATTAAAGAAAGTTATACTAGGTGCCAAAGAATGTACTGGGTCTGCAATGGTTTCTTCCAATCCATTGTAAAAGTAAAAAGAAAAAATTGCAGAATACGTTGAGGTATGTTTTTTAATTGTATTTTAGATGTGTTCACGGGTTATTGGTCATGATCGAGGATTCGTATTTTTGTCGAGTCATGGATTCGAGTCCTGATGAACTGAAAAGCCGCCATGTAGAGGGGATCATACGCATTAAACATTTATCAAAACTCAAAGTCCTTACTTTGGCGTTGTGTATTAACTTAGCTATCATACACGTCACTTGATCGTGGTTCAGAACTATGAGGCTCGTTACAAATAGCATGCTGCTTTGTAGTAAGGTTCTCTCTATCTTGAACGCACGCACGAACTTTTTACAAGGACAGCGATGTCTTCTGCATTAATCAAAAATCGTGTAAGATGTGAAATAAAAACTTCCACTTAATAAAATTTATATTTAACTTGAAAAAACGCGTAACACAAGTGATGGAAACTCACTGATATGTGTATTCGCATACATATATTTTTATACATATTTAATGTGTTTTATATTCATAATTCAACGTAACACATTTACATATTAAACATTGATGCTAAGTAATTTATTTATGTTTTGATAAATAAATGGCATTCGGGAACTCATACAAATTGCCTCAATAGAAAAAAAGTAATTAAAAATACTATGAATAATATAAATTATTTATTTGACTCTACATATAGTAAATGTTTATGCCGGGGTATTCAATTGAAATTCTTAGTGCAATGGGCCATAACCGGGCCACTCAGAAAAGGCCAGTGGGCCTTATGCAATCCGCAGGTTGAGTATCAATAGTTTATGCTATGATGAATCACAATGGGCTCAATTCATGATGGTCACATGATATAGGCAATCACTTGTTCTCCATTGAATTCAAAACTTACGTTAAAACTTGAATTTGATGTTCTATTTGCAAAATTTAGATAAAATTTCAAATTTTGTAATTGGGCAAAGATTTTCAAATATGGAAAAAAAAAGTTTCTAAAATGAATGAAAAAGAATTCTCATATTATACGTGCACTTTTTTTTATATATCAAATGTATTTTGCTTATTTATTGTCGTTGACAAATATGTACTTTGAAGAAAAGTTTCTGCATGAAGTAAAAGTTGGCAACAGTGAAGACTTAAACTGATTTTTGGCTGAAAACACATGATTGAGTTTATCATGTGACTATGACGTCACATAAATTTATGAAATGATTGTAGTTTCATGTTGTAACGGGTCAATCCGCGAGGCTTCATTAATCCTCTGGGGGTAAATCTGTTTCTTTTAAATGTTCCATATTGAAAACTTTCTCCCGAAGAAGAAGACACGGTTTATGCAAATGCCGTGGCGCGCTTATCCCGTAGGACAGAACCCGAGACCTTTGGGTCCGAAACCGAGTAATTTAACCACTACACCAAAATGATCACCGTGGTGCGGAGGTTGTTACTGACTTATATAGATTATATCACTCCCCTACCATAGAGTTGGTTAGGCGAACGAACGATATAGTTGTTAATGAGAGCAGTCAGTTTTTTTTGTGTGTGTGTTGGATGAGTTGCGTCATGTTTATCTAATGATTTTTTTTCTTGGTTGCTCTCTTGCGTCATGTTTATCTGGCCAATTTTTTTTCCTTGCTTGCTCTCTTTTTTTTTGCGGGTAGATGTCGCCATGACAAATCAGTATAGGTTTCGCTTTTCTTAGTTAAGCTAGGGTCACCAAATGACGTGGCGCGTTTTATCCTGGTAGGACTAAACTCAGGACCTTTGGGTCCAAAACCGAGTAACTTAACCACTACACCAAAATGATCACCATGGTGCGGAGGTTGTTACTGGCTTATATATATTGTATCACTACACACTCCCCTACCTCCGCACCATGGTGATCATTTTGGTGTAGTGGTTAAGTTACTCAGCTTCGGACCCAAAGGTCCCGGGTTCTCTCCTACGGGATAAGCGCGCCACGTCAGGATTATACACTCATGTCCATAAATTAAGGATAATTCAGAATCACACAGAAATTGAACTCTAAATTAAAAATTTCACCTGTAGAATTATCACACACATCTTGAAGAAGAATATGCAAATTACAGGAAACCACCAGATGGCGCGGATAGTACGTCACAATGACGAGAGTGTAAGAGAGGGGTATATAAGAATGGTGGCAAAGAAGTAAAATTGTTCACAAGCGCTTTAAAAGCCTTTCAGTGCAATAACCGCATAGTTATGGCACAAAGGAAGCATTTGGATGATTTTTTACGTGGTAGAATTATCGGAACGACTGGAATGTGAGCATACTCAGCTGGAAGTATCCGAGGAACTTGGAATCGCCCAGAGTGTCATCTCCAGGCTTTGGCAACGATTCCAAGATGATGGTAATGTGAGTAGATGTTACAGCACAGGTCTCCCCGAGTTACAACGCCGAATGAGGACCGGTATTTGGCAGTTACTTCCAAAAGAATCAGACGGAGCACAGCATCAGACCTGTCTCGTCAGCTCTCTTCAGCTACCGGTACGACAGTTTCAAGGCAGACCGTGTACAGACGCTTAGGGCACATTGGTCTATACGCTCATAGGCCTGTCATATGTGTTCCCCTTACCGCAACTCACTGTATCCTGCGATTAACCTGGAGTAGAGAGCATTGTGGACACCGCAACAGTGTAGTGTGATGTTTTCCGACGAGTCCAGGTTTAGTTTGCAGTCTGATTCTTGCCGGACTTTCATATGGAGAGCGCCAGGTACCCGTTGCCACCAAGAGAACACCATTGAACGACACCGTTACGGTGGTGCAGGATGGCTCGTTTGGGGAGGAATTATTCTTGGTTCCAGAACTGACCTGCAGGTTCAGAGTGTAACGATGACAGGCCACATCTATCGGGATGTCATTCTGGAACAACATGTACGTTTGTTTCGGGGCGCCATGGGTGCTGAATTTCTGTTTATGGATGACAACGCCCGTCCTCACCGTGCAAACATTGTAGACGAATGCCTTCAATCGGAGGATATCACCCGTATGGACTGGCCAGCATGCTCACCGGACTTGAATCCAATAGAGCATGTGTGGAATATGTTTGGCCGTCGAATTGCAGCCCGTCAACCCCTCCCACCTGTCTACCGGAACTTCGGAGGGCATTGCTTAATGGAGTGGTGTAATATTCCCCAAGATCAGATTGATAATTTGATACTCAGCATGCGTAGGCGTTGTAAGGCCTGTATTGCATCGTCCAGGAGACATACTCCGTATTAACCATCATACTAACCATGTTATACTGTTTTTTGTAAATAGGTTCTTTTTTAAAATTGGCTCCAGGAGTAAAAATCGCAATTTTTATTAATTATGTCAAACATATAGCATTCTTTTTGCTCTTTACCTTTTGTTTAATAAATAGACTTTACAAATATGTCAAATTTGTTTTGCTTCTGTCTCTTTCTTTGCCTGAACTTCATTATCCTTAATTTATGGACATGAGTGTATTTAAGCATTAACTTTAAGGAACGCGAAGTTAGTGTTTAGTGGAAAGTAAGTGAGAGTAACTCGACGATTAATTGCTAAATGATTAAAGATTATTAATCGACAATTTAGTCAATAAATTAGAATTGAATAATAACGACCGGAGGATCTACCAGACATCTATATTATAGAGTCTAGAAATATAGTGTATGTGCTGGAAGTATAGAACATGCAACTGCTGTATATTCACCAATTTTTCGCTGGATCTATATTCATTTAAAATTGTTCACAACATTTTTCTGTTAATTAATTTCACAACATATATGAGCCTAAAACTAGAAGGCTGAAAAATTTTTCATGCTTTTATTTTAAAAGTAAATCTTTTCTTCATTGATTATTACAATAATTAATAATTGATTATTTAAGTAATTTATTACGTTTTTTATTTTTAGTAAAAATTACTGTTGATTCAATTGTTTCTGTTGAAGATGCATCAATTCAATAATACACATGAATAACTTTTTTTCTACTTTTAATAAAGAAAAGAGACATTTTTTAAAGCACTAAATCGAACATTTTGGCAACGCATTGTGGCTCTTGTCAATGTGTTCGAATATTTAGAGTAGTTGAAATCCAATATGGATATTTAGTTCATGTTTCTTTGTAATGTTTGGCTCAATAAAAGAGCATCAGTATTTCATATATTGACTTTCCATTCTATGAAATTCGGTATTTGTAGGAAAGTGAATGTTCTACATTGACTTTCTACATGTAATTTTATTTTTCTCTGAGCTTTTAAACCCAACAGAAATTTCTATCTTTGATTTTTTATTGTTTTTTTTTAATGTAAAATATTTAACATTGTCATGTCTAGAACAGCCCTTTTGTATTGAAGTTGTAGTCTTCATTCATCTATTGAAGAACTGGAACTAAATAGTGTATTGACTCTTTTCGCACTGTAAATAATTCATTTATTGAAATGTATTGTGTTTGGTCGCATAAAACGTAATAAAGCTGCTTAAGTTTTTTGGACATCTCTAACCTTATTGCATTATATTTTTTTCGATATAAATTATCCGATTGGATCTTATTTTTGCCCACAACTTTATTTCCCACCATGTTTGCGAATTATTATCCTCATATATAAAATATGTCTAATTAGGAAAATTGAGCTGCTGTGGCGCAATTTGGCTCAATTAGTTTTTCTTTGCCAGAGGTGTGACCTAAAATAGAATTTGTTTGTTTTTTAAGTATCTAAAAACAAATATCTCATTTAAAACAGTTAGTTTACTTTAAATCATCGCATCTTAATATAGGTGTGACAAACACCATAACGCAATTTTTTAAATACAAGGTAAACAAAAAAGTTCTTGCCGTTTGCGCGTTTCCATTGAAAGAAGTGAGAACAAGTATGCAAATTCGTGTATGACGTGATTGAGAAACCGTCAGTCGAGAGTAGGAATATCAGTTGTTATAAACGCAGGTCCACTACTCACATTCATCAATCGGAACTCGTACAGTAGCGAAGCGAAATGGACGTATCGAAGGAGCTCGTTCGGGGTTGTTTACTTTACGACTTCAAAGTGGGCTTATCAGCCACTGCATCAAGTCGCCGAATATGTCAAGCGTTTGGGGATAGTGCTATCAATGAAGTACGGCAAGGCATTGGTTTCATAAATTCAGGTCGAGAGATTTGTTGCTCTGTGATAAAGCTTGAACAGGACGACCACAGGCCTTGGATGACGAAGCTCTGTAGGCGGCCATTGAGGAGGACAGTAGTCAAACTTGTGGTGGACTTGCCAGATAATTCAATACTTCCAGTGAAATGGTTAGACTTCATCTGCACCTCTTAGGTAAGACGTACAGGCTGAGCAAGTGGGTTCCTCACACGCTGTTGGAAGTCCATAAGCAACAACGAGTGGCAGCCTGTTTATCGTTGCTTTCTCGCCATCATAGCGCATCCATATTCAATCGGGTGTTGACCAGTGACGAGAAGTGGGTCCTGCATGACACACCCAAGCGTTCCAAACATTGGTTGTCACCCCAGGATACTGTCCCGCACAGCGCAAGACCACCTATGCACCCACGCAAGATTATGCTTTGTGTCTGGTGGACTTGTCGTCAAGTGGTTCACTATGAGTTGCTACCAACGGGCCAAACGGTCACTGCGGACCAGTATTCGCAGCAATTGGAACGTGTACAACAGGCATTGAATCAGAAGAAGCCAGCACTGGTTAATCGAAAGGGTGTACTGTTATTGCATGATAACGCGAGGCCGCATGCCACGCGGGTGGCCAGGAATATGACACAGCGACTTGGTTCGGAGACTTTGAGCCATCCTCCTTACTCCCCAGACCTTGCATCATAGGATTACTTCCTCTTCCATTCCCTGGACAATCATCTTCGGGGTAAATCCTGCACCAATGAATCAGACGTGCGCCAAGCTCTCACGGACTTCTTTGCGTCCCACACCCCTGAGATTTACCGCAAAGGGATTGAACAACTGGAGCCATGTTGGCAGAAGGGGCTGGATGCCAATGGTGATTACTTCGAGGACTAACAATAGGCTACGCTGTTTGTATGTCATGTTCTTTTGGGTCATTAAAAACGACTAGAACTTTTTTGTTTACCTTGTATAAGAGGCATTGAAGACATACAGGGACTCACAAAAGTATTCGTATACTTACAATTTTTTTATAAAATTTAAGGTAATCGACTAATAAAAGTTAATGTATTATAATAGTATTTTTTAAAAATAAAATCTGCAACTTATTCTTAACGGAATAACATAATCAATTTCTAAAACGTATAACTTTTATTTTTAAAAATTATTAATCAAAAATTTACTAAAAATTATGCCACTAAAGTCTTTGCTTACTTAAAATTTTTTACATTATTTTAACTATTGTATTTTTAAAATTTTGTACTTAGTAGGATATCCTTTAGTATCCACAAAAGCTTTTAAGTGGCCGCGGTAGCCTAGTGATCAAGGTAACGAACTCATGGCTGGCGTGTCATGAGTTCAGGCCCAGTACCACTGAAGATCCGCTATGTAGGGAAGCGATGCACTTTAAATCTGTCGAGAGCTCAAACGTCCTCCCGTTGGTGTGGTGTGGTAGTTAGGAGAAAGGAATGCCAGCTCAGGTGTCGTTCTCGTCTCTTGACCATGGTTCAAAACTTCGAGGTCCGTCGCCAAAAGCCCTCGTGCAGCTGAACAGTGTGACGTCTATATTAACGCACTCACAAAAGCTTTTAAACGTCTCGGCTTAGATTTCACCTTTGTTGTAATTTCTTCATCGATGTTCCTTCATTCTTTTGTGGGTATTGTTTTTAGTTCATCTTTTTATGTCATTTATTCTTACTCTAAATTATCTGCAAATATGTTCTATTGAGTTTAAATCAGGTGATTGAGGTGGTGTTTTCAGAACTTGGGGACAGTTACAGAGACATTAGAGGCCTACGTTGAGAGCAGTGTGCTTTGGGTCAGGATCATAGTATGCTTATTAATACCCAAATTGTAGGCGGATAGTTTAAATTATTTTTAAAATATTTAAATGAAACTCATAATTTACAATACCATCAATAAGTACCAAATTACCTAATTATGAAGCTGACATACACCCCCACACAAGAACACCACCTCCAAACTTTACTATTCCAACAAAGTTCTTGATTTAAATTCTAGTTTTTCTCCCCCCCCCCCACACACTCTTTCTTGTCTTAGCCAGAAATGGTGAATTCGCTCTCATCTACTAATAGGACATTATTCCAATACGTTTCAGACAAGGTTTATCATAAATTTAACTAAGTACAGTCGAAGCTTTCTATCTTTTACACTTACAAAAACTTTCTTCATGCACAATGCCTGTGTTATCTAGATGATCTAAGTTTTCTTTGAACACTTACAGGAGAAACTGAAATAAAAAATCTTTTAGCCAACTGTGCAGAAACTTGTATAGCATTTAAACGTGGATTTTCGATACATTTTCTAACAATAAACCACTGATCACATTCTTTGGACGTTCTTTTCTTGACTTGTTTTCGATTTTATTTTCATCTTTAAAACGCTTTATTACGCACTACACCGTCAAATGAGGGACATTTACTAATTTTGCAATGTTTCCTCTCTGATTTACCTTGATTGAAGTGAAAAATCATACCCATTTTTGAACGTTTTTCAGTGTCTATGAATACAAGCCATTTTTAGATTACACAATAATAAAAAAAAAATAGACTATTTTAAAGAAATCTGGCAAAAATTAAAGCAAATGATTTTTTGTATGTCACCACATTGCACAAAGGAAAAAATGTAACAGATGATATTTTTATTAAAGAAGTTCATCCAAAAATGTTTTTTTTTTAAAAAAATATAAAATAAACTTTTGGGACGCGCTTTTCCTTCAACTCCTTGCATTTTAATTCTTTTAAAAATAAATCGAATAATAGTATTTAAAAAAATATAAAATGAGTCTTATCATTTGAAATCCTATAGAGAATATATAAAATGAAATTGGACTGTATATTTTTTCGATTTTTAATTCTAGGCTAAAAGATTTCTACAACTTTTCTTAGTGTACGAACACTTTTTTTAGAGACTTTGTATCTAAAAGATATCCTTAAAACTAATTTTGACAAATCTAAATAAACAATTTCAAAATAAATTTTATACAAATATTCAATAATTTTTCTTGCATCTCCATAAACGTCTTCAATAATTTCAAAAGTATCAAGCATTTAAACTTGGATATAGCCCTGTGCATTCTCCAATACATATTTTAAGCGCACGATTTCGTATTCAAATACAAATGCATCTTGGGTTATTTCCTTCCTTCCGCTCTGTTAATCGTTAAAATAACCGTCACTATCCCGAACACCAATTTGTGTGCTATCTGCGAATGTAACTACGAAACTCATCTACAACTGTGTAGGCTAAGTTTTACGGGCTACGAGACTACACTGCGCGCCCTGCAATCACGCTCTTAAATTCCCTACCTTGGGGGGGAATTGCACTTATCATCCGTTACAGAGGCTTCTGGCAACAAATAAATCAGCTGAAATCACCCCCGCCTTGATTTCACGGAATAGCTTATTAAGGGAAGTAGCTTCTAAACAATGTTCATTAAGGGAAGCAGGCCTTAATCGGTGTAAATGATTATCAGGAATTCTTCTGGCGTTGTGAATTACTTCTTGTGTTCTTTGGGGGAATCGTTTAGGATGCCGGGTTTTGATGTGATTCAGCAATAAGAAAAAGGAAGAGTGTTAATTACAAAGCAGGAATGTAATAGGAATTTTTGTTTGTATCTTTTTGTTGATGTTGGTAAATGTTATTTATTTAGGATTTCTTTTACTATGCCTCTTCTCCTCTTCCGTCAGTGTTATTGATGAGGTCAGGGTTTTAGAGCCAGCTTGTGTAATAATTTTTGACGATGAAAAAAGATTTAAAAAAAAATTGAGGATTTAACGTTGTGTAGCGGGCTTATCCGCGTTTTTCCTAACAATCCTCTTGGGAAATGGCTTTGTTTAAATATTATTTAGTTGAAAACTTCCTCCCGAAGAAGAAGACGTGGTCTATGTAAATTATGTGAGGTGTTTAAGTATTAGCCTTCGGGTTCGAGGAAGAGAGAGAGAGAGAGGTTAGAGAAGAGAGAGAGAAGCTAAGGAGATATCATGAAGTTTAACGTAAGAGATAAAGTAAAGCTAGACAAGAGCACTTCGTAGACTATTTGATTAATATTAGGATTGACGATTTGGTCAATTAGTTGCTAAATTGGATTCGGTCGGTTTGGATTGGATAACTTTAGAAGTTATCTCAAACATCGGAGTGAGAGAATATTAACGTCGCACTGATTAGCAACACGAGGGCTTTTGGCAACGGTCCGCGTAATTTTGAACCATGGTCAAGTGACGCGGACGACACCTGAGCTGGCACCCCCTCTCCTAACTACCACACCACTCAACATCGGAAGGTGTATTGCCTGGACGTGCTAAGTGTAAGTGATCCGATTTATTCTAAAATCTCCAATAATCTCGTCTACTTCGCGATTGCTCCCGTATTTATGAATTGGTGCATTTCTTAACTTTGACTGTTGAATTTGTGTTGTTGTTGAGAATAGTAAATAAATTGTGTTGTTTTGACTATGGCTAGTTTTCCTTGTAACTCTCGCACGCTAATGGATGGGATTGTTCATCCATTACAACGTTTATACGTTACCCAAATGCAAGAAAATGAATCGCTGGGTGGGTGTACAGAGTTCCTAGCTCTTTCGAGCTTTAACCTCTAATCGTTAGATTTTTGAGTGACTTTAACGTTTTGATTCTTGCCCTTTGTTAGATAAAAATACTGATAGATAAACATATTTTTTTTAACATTTATAAACCGTGCACCACGCAATGTATAACATGGGGGTAAACAACACAGACAGAAGAAAGGATTAAACACAAATATCCATGCCTTCTCCGGGATTCGAACCCAGTCCCTGCGGCACCGCAGTCAGCTTCACTGACACTATACGGATAGGCGGCTAGATAAACATATTGTTACAAATTTTGTGTAGTGAATGCTTAAAATAGTGTAAATAGTTTATATCTGGATGTGTAATACGTTACATTATAATGGCGATTCAATGGAAACATAGAAAAATGTTGGCGATGGATCCAATTTAGCATCATTTTTGGCGACCATGTTGGCAACTTGGCGATTGATTGAATGGTGCAGAAGTTGATAGGATGTAGCGCCACCTGATGAGGAGCTGAAACAAAGAGTATTACACAAAAACCTTCCCTACAAAAAAATACATTTTTTAAAACTTCCAATGGCTAGGATTACAAAAGACCACTACACCACAGGGGGTAGGAACAAAAACGGACAAAACAAACAAAGTAGGGAATAAAAACGTGCCGAGAAAAGTCTGTGAACCTAATAAGTCCCTAGTTTGCCAATAAAGATCGCACAAAGAGAAGCCCTTTAGTGCTGGGCAGCGTCGAATGTTGTCAGCATCTATGTCCTCCCAAATATCACATAGTGTGAAGAAAGGGGCCTATGCAACATGAATTAGATGAAGATGTTTGAGGATACAGTCGTGTCCAGTAGCCAGACGATACTTGGTAACTGATTTACGTCTTAGCCAAAGGGGAAGACCTTTAAGATTATTCCACCCGATCTTATTTTAATTTCTCTCTGTGTATTGAATTGAAGTGAGATAATTCATCTTTTTCTTAATAAAATACTTGGCACTGGTAAGTGTTACAGCTTTCCTTGTTGTTTGTTGAATGGAAGCTCTCTTCTTTGATAGGTGGTCCGTTAACTTATTACCAGTTACACCATGGTGTCCAGGGATCCACTGCAAAACAATTTGCTTAGAGTACTCAGACAGACTTGCAGCAGTTTCTTACAATCAGAATGTTAGGAAGAGGCAGGAGTAGAATTTGAGTTCGTGGCAAAAATCGCCGCTTTGGAATCACAGAAGACAACTGCCCTATTAAATCTATTAAGATGACAATGTAACTGCACAAGGTCTGCTTAAAGGGCAGCAACTTCACCATCAAAAGCAGTTGTGAATTTTCCAGTTGTTAAATAAAAAGAGAAAAGGTGGTTCTTTCTTCGTTGTCAGAGTTTTTCAAAAGGCTTCCATCAGTATAGATATGCACCCAGTCAGTTAACCTTCATGTTATTTTCATCGCACCAACGCTCCTAGACCTTAAGCTCTAAATTCAAGCCATGACTGATTAATTTTGTGGCCTGTTTCTTGGGGGATTCAGTCCAGATCACAAGGTTGTCAGCATGAAGTAGGCATTTAATCCCAGATATCATTCTCAGCTGGTGGACAGGATCATTTATGTAAATATTGAAGAGGGTGCATCTGGATACTGAACCCTGAGGTAGTCCAGTTTTCAGAACACCGTATTTGGAAAAGCCTCCACCATATCTGATCTTACACAAACGCTGGCATAGAAAACCTCGAAACCAACTAAACATGGTGTTCTCAATACCAAGATTGGCGAGTTTCAGCAAGAGTTTGCCACTCCATACAATGTCATAAGCAGATTTAAGGTCAATGAATAGCACTGAAAGTATTTTACTTTTATCCAAGGCATCTTTGATAGACTGGCTAAGGAATGCCCCCTTTTGGTTGGTAGATCTAAATTGTCTGAATCCAGCCTGTTCCTCTGCAAGGAGACTATTGGTTTCTAAGAACCAACTAAGTCTTTTAGTTACAACTGTCTCCATAGTTTTCTCCATAACGCTGGTAAGAGATTGGTCTGCAACTTAGAAAATCCTTTGGATCTTTATCTTTTTTATGGATTGGTAAGCCACTGAGAAGGAATAATTCCCGAATTCCAAATCAAATTGAAGAACCTTACCAAAGTGCTTAAGGCACAAGTACTCAGATGTTGTAGAAACTCAGAGTGTATGCCGTCTTCGCCTGGGGATTTCTTCTTCAAAGACAAGTAAGAACTTGAGACAAAAAAAGGGGGTGCAACGTAGATCTACTTCCTCGTGGTGCACCCTGTAAACTCTTTGCGGCTAAGTGATCTACAACTTTGGCTAGTTTCTGTAATGCCTCCTAGATAAAAGAATACGTATACATGCCAATTTTCATAGTGATCGGTATTGGAGTGAAGCGATTTCATATATACAAACATCCATTTTTATATACAGTTGACTCTCGCTAATTCAAACCTTCGATAATGCGAACCTCTTGCTAATTTGAAGTACATGCTCAGCCCTTAGAAAAACTCTTGATATTTCGAACTGAAACAATGCATTTTGGTACACTCGTTATTTCGAAGTAATATCTACGGCTGGCCAGTCTACAACACGCGATAATTCAAAGTTATCATATATAGCTCTGGACAATTCGAACACTTACTATCACGTAGAGTCCTGTAGTAAACAGGGCCGCGGTAGCCGAGTGGTCTAGACATCTGATCGTGGCTAGCATGTCATGAGTTCGATCCAGTACCTCTGAAGATCCGCCGTGTAGGGGAGCGATGCACGTAAAATCTGTCGAGAGCTCAAACGTCCTCCCGTTGGTGTGGTGTGGTAGTTAGGAGAGGGGGTGCCAGCTCAGGTGTCATCCACGTCACTTGACCATGGTTAAAAATTACGCGGACCGTCCCCAAAAGCCCTCGTGTAGCTGAACGGTGGGACGTTAATATTCACTCACTCACCCTGTAGTAAACAGGTTGGAGTTTACATGTTTTGTATTGTATTGTATCTGCGTGTCTTCCCTGTAACGTAGCCCCTTTGATGGCCATCTGTCTGCCATCCCTTCTTTGTGTTTCCCGGTTCCTCGGGCAAAAAGATACTTTTATTGCTTTCCTTCTTCAAGTGGACAATAGATCAGCCGCACTTTTTGTCAGCCGTCCATATCTTCCTCTTAACTTGTGACCACACTACACGTGTGTTCAAAAAGGATGGTCCGATATATTGAAGAAGAGGTGTGTAGGATTGTGTGTTTTGCTTCGGAGTGACATGACGATTTATGACTCATCTGTGTGACTTATAGCATGTGGCACCAAATAGAGCATGGGCCGGACTCGACCCTGCCTTGAAGAACCAATGGGTTTGGGGACAGTGTCTGAGAGAACTGACAACAGATTTTTAAAGGTAACAGATTTCGTCAAAAAAGATAAATTATGCACAATATGTAATCTTTTAATAATTGTTTTTAACACATAAATGTATTTCTTTAATACAGGACGTTTTACTTCTCCATAATATTTGTACTGTATAATATGTACTTTTAAAAAAAATACTTTTAAAATAATTTTATACATATGTACAATTGTTATTTTATTACGTAATTTCAAATTTAAATGTGATAGAAAAAAAGTCTTTATGTGTATTTTGGGAGTTTTTTCCTACCCTCTTGATAATTCGAACTCTTGATTATACGAAGTTCTCATTGGTCCCTCCAACTTCGAATTACTGAGAGTCGACTGTATGTAGATTATACTTATTAAAAATCGCAGTAAAATATATTCTACAATTCTGATACAGTATTTTCTTTTTTTTAAAAAAAAATATTTAGTAAAAATTTAAATATATTTTTGTGAAGAAAAAAAAGAACACTAATGTAGATAAACTCACATAATTCCGAGACATTTTATATTCTCCGAAATTTTAGCTTTTTAATTTATTTTCGAGTGCTTAGCGAACGAAGGATGCGTTCAGGGACCTCATTTTGCAGTCGAATGTTCCCGGACAATACATTTCGCTGAAATAAGGAAGAAAATGAGATTGTGATTTACATTTTTTCATTTGCTGTTTCCGCATTAAGCCTCGCAATTGGGGAAGTGGAGGAAAACGCAATATCAGTTCAGTGCTCTAACGACTTCCTATTAGAACATTCTATGAGAGAGGAGTAAAAAAAAATTGAATTTCTTGTACTGGATGATTATTGAAGCTGGATGACCTCATAAATAACAAAATATGAAGTTCCATTTCCTTTAAGATATATGGAATGAGAGAATTCTACGAAGGGAATATTAGATTTCTCTCTGATCTTATTTTTGATTAAGATTTATATTTAATAGCTATTTTTTACCACGTTCTTTCTTTTGTTATGATTATTCGATTTATCTTCAGTTCGCTTAGAATTTTTCTCTCTCTCTCAACGAGTCCTCTGATGCACGTTGAATTAATTTAGACCAAAGAACACGTTTTATAATGAAGTATTTTAGGTTTTTGGTTTTATTTTTCACTTTTATTGCCATGTTTAAAGAAGTAAAAAAATTGGAAAAGTCTTTCTTTTTTGAAAGCATTGGTTATTTATCACGTTTTTTTAAACTATTATTCAGGAAGGAGCGAAAAGACTAGTTTCAAACACTTAGAAACTTTCTCTTTATTTATTCAATTCCTACTATTAGTTAACTCTCTTCCTATATATATATATATCTTATTCAAATTTTCCATCGTCAATAAAATACTTTCTATTCATCCATTCAAGTTCATATAAATTTTTTAAAACTTGTCGTGAATGACACTTGATTTTAATACAATTTTTTAAACATTAATCCATTAATTAAGTTAAAAAATGAATAAATAGTAAAAAACAAAAATAATAGTCCAACAGCATATATAGAAGGGAAAGTCATTCGTTGTGTGTCCTTGTAGCACAATGGATGGCACGTTGGACTTCTAATTTAAAGGTCGTGGTTCGAATCTCACCTGGATGACCTAATTTCTGAGAATGGGATTTCTTTTTTACTATACTATTTTATTAGAATAATTAAATTTAAGAATGAATAAATAGTAACAAACAAAAACACATAGTCCAACACCATACATAGAAAGGATAATGAAAAATTGTAAGGAAAATCGCTTTCTCTATTTTATCGCTTAATATTGTGATTCTGCCCTATGTATATACATATTTATATTAATTGTAATTATTTAATAAAAATAACTAAAATAAAATTTTTCTTTGTTGACCTAAGTAGGAATTGACTTAATTTTTTTTAATATTACTTGTTTGAGGGATTTTACTTTCAGCCTTTGAGCTGTTCTACTTTATATTTAAATTCTCTCTTTTACGCAACTCAGTGCTAAATCCTCAAATATATGGTACTATTTCTATTAAAAGAAAAATTACATCAATGATTACGTGTGTACATTTTAAAACAGATATCAATATCTAACTTTTATTCCTTGTAAAAAATAAGAATGTGTGCGACACAGTTGTGCTCGATAATTTTTTTGTATAATCTCAATCCTTATATATGAAATTCTATTTATATGTCTTCACATTTTCCTGCTGCTGTTTTATATTATACATGTTTCTGTTGACTATTTTGAATTTGAATTTAGTATTGGCATATATTTTAGGTGATATAATTTCAATTCTATCATTTTCTGTATTAATAAAATAAAAGCGATAAATTTATTAATTTTCAATTTTTAAAATGAATAATTTCAACTTTCCTGGTTTGTTTCTTAACATTAAGTAAACTGTTTTCTTAATTAATAGTTAATATGTTATATCTTCTTAGTTAATATGTTCTACTAGTCAATACATACCTTATTGCTAAGTATTTCACAATTGTGTATGACTGACTACAAAATACTGTTTTAAAGTTAATGGTATCTTTCTCCTAACACCAAAGCTTTAAATTGTATTGAAAAACATTTTTATCGCCTTTTCCTCTGGATTCAAAAAGGGCGTATTTTGAATTTCTAAAGTGGGAGTATAATTATCTCTTTTACGCTAATGTAACGCCTCCGAAGTAGATTTTCGGAAAAACCGTTGATAGTGAATTTCTGTTCAACAACACACAAGTATACTTGCTCAGTTTTAAATCTGTAGGTCCAATAGTTCAAAAGCGGAAATTTTTATTTGTACCTCGCCCCTTAACTCTGTTGGGAGTCGACTAAAGAAGCATGCTTATTAAATTTCAAGTCTGTTGGCCGAAAAATTCATACAGCGGGATTTTTTTTTTATCTTTACGCCCCCGTAATTCTCTTTTGAAAGTTAACTAACTGTATGCATTTCAATTTTGTAAGCATAATTTTTCACAAACGGGAATTTATTTACCTATATACTCTTTTTTTAGACCTTAGGGAGTCAATTACCGGGAAACCCGTTTTTAGCGGATCTTTACCCAATAAAAGAAGCATGCTTTACTGAATTTAAAATCTGTAAGTCTAACAATTCAAAAATCTACAACTCATTTTTAGTCCTCTTGGAAGTTCATTTTTTACTAAAACCATTCTTAGCGCATTTCTATTCAACAAAACAAACACGATATAGATTTTCTTGCATTTCTTAGAGTTTGCATTAGGTATAATTAAACTAACCTTAAAAAACCCACACACAAGTTGATCAAACCTTTGCTGTAGATTTTTAAGTCAATGTGTTAAATAAGAATTTATCACCCCAATATGCTGTAAATATATATTGAGTTGTTAGTTACTTATTCTGTATCTTTATGTATAAAAAATTTGGAAATTAGAAATCTTTTGATTTTCAAAGTCTATTTCAGTTTTATCTACTTCAGCAACATATTATACAAATATTGTTGTCTTTTAATACACATGCATTGAAATGAATCTGAAATTCTAAAGACTGCATTAATCTATAATATTTAGGTTTCAGGGGGGTATGGTTACCAGAAATTTCAGATTATAAAATACTTTCGCGGAGATTTAACTTTGAAGGAGAGTAATTTAATTATAAAGAAGTCGAAAAATCTAAATGAATGAGTACTTCTGACGAACGGTTTGAAAGATGATTATAAAAATAATCGCAATAAAATTTCTTTAATTATGTGATAGTTATTTTATGGACATCAGATCTTTCTCTGTGCTTTTTAATTCATTACAAAAACATTAAAAATTTTAACGAATGAAGTTTTAATTTTGATCTTAATGGTTATATTGAATTAATTAAATTAATTTACACCGATCTTTCAATCAGGAAAAAAATACACTTTACCATTCATTAATTTTTTAAATGTTTTATGTCTTCACTATTTTTCAAGTGCTACTTTTTTAAGTGATCAAATGTTTAACTGGTTTTTAATTATGTAATGAATGTATTTAATTATTCGGGAGTTTAGTATATAAATAAGTTTAATTAATTAAATTTACTATTTCAGGAAAGATGGTTAATTATTTGTTTTACCGTTTATATTACACAGCACATTTATATTCACATTCGTGATCATTTTAATAGGAAATATTTATAATTTCTTTAATTTACTAGAAGTAGAGAAAAATTTTTTGAGATCCATTTCATTAATGTAATTAATTAAAAACATGGAATGGGCTGATTTTGTTATTGATTTTGCTAATTTGCTGTTATTGATTGCTAATTGATATCGGTACGTAGTTAGAAATAGTGGTGTAACGTACATCCCCGCATTGCTAAAGGTGCCCAGGATTCTAGGGGGCCCAAAGTCTGACTGATGCCAAGTACGTACCCTTTGTAAGATCCGATTTGATGCTCCTCAAAACCTGACTTTGCAGGGGGGCCTTAAAGTATTCGACTACTGGCGACATCTTTTTTTTTTAAAAAAATGGGGATATGGGAATTTTTCTTTGTTGTTTTTAGATTTTTTAAGAACATTTTAAGAAAAATATCCTAAAATTAAGAAGAGAAAAAGAAATTATAAAATTAAAATGGGAAAAAAAATTAGTAAAAATGTACAAAAATAACATAAACGTGGCCCATTCTATACCCATAATTGAAATTTGAGTTGAAAAAAATTAAAAATTTGTTCAAAACAAATTTTTAATTTTTCAATTCTGATGTGTTGCTATTTTATTCATTTTTGAAATGACCTTTAGGATAAGAGATGGTTTAATTATTTTTCAAAAACTAGATAACTTTATCCTAGTTATTATATGAAATTGCTTTAAAAAACAGTGATTATATTAACATAAGGGACTGTAAATTTTGTAATAAAACTGTGATTGATAAATCTGAAGGTCAAAACATTTCTACTATTATACGGAACATACAGAAAAAATTTCAGTTAATTATTTTCAAAACTTTTTGAGCAATCACAGGTCCTGTTTGAGCATTTTCAAAAAAAAAAAAAAAAAAAAAAAAAAAAAAACCATTTTGAGTAAAACGTATTTTAAAGTATGATGACATCTTGTAGTTTTGGTTCTATTGAATAATAAACTTGGTATTTTTTATAAAGATAGTAAGATTGCATATAAAATAAAATCGTGAAAAAAATTTGTCAATTTTTGGCAAAATTCACAATTTTAGGGTAGTCGAATACCTTAATAATCTCCGTTTTGCTAGTAGTTAGAAATGTTGTATAGATGATGGATATGTTTAATAAATATTATGTATTTATTATAGAGAATACAGTTAATAATGTTTCCATTTTTCTCATACACTCATATTTTGAATTTAATACGTATTATTCTTACATTTAAATAATTTTGAGACTGCATTCAGGGGGAAACTGATATAAAATATTCAATGGTTTTTTTTTATCAGGAATTTCCGTATATTTTATTTAGTAAATGTTACCATAACTTTTGATCTTTCACTAGCCTCCAAAAGTTAAGATACAACATGATTTTAAATCAACAATAAAAAAATTGCAGTTACAGTACATTTTAAAGTTTATGCAATTGTTAATAACCGACTTTTATAAAACAAACGCAAAAAACGATACAACCATGCCCTCTGGGTGTTGTGGTTGATTTGTGGCTGGCCTTCTGTACCAAAGGTTGTAGGTTCGACCCCGGCCCAAGTCGGTGGATTTTCATGATGCAGAAAATCGACAGTGGTCATGTCATATGATTATGCGGCATGTAAAAGATCCTTAGAGTGTCTGTTTGGCTTGGGTGCTCTCGGCAAAATTAAATATCCTAGTGCAGGTTCACATCGTTAGAGCTCAGGTGCCACCCTCTAGGGAGGAAACTGGGCGTCAAAATTACCTGCGGCGATTACTATCCACCTATATGGTGCCGCGCTTAAAATTGGTACCAGAAAGGGAATGTACTAGGTTTGCAATGGTAAAGCTCCAATCCCAGCCAGTCAGAAATAAAAAAAAAACTTTTATTCAAAGAAATGAACTTTTATATAGGAATGGGAGAAAATGTGCGAAAATCAAACTTTCGCAACTTCGACCTTTTGTACATGATTGCTGATTTTCAAGAGTTGTTGTTTATTTCGTTGACAATAGGCTGGAATGTCTTGGGCAGCGGAGACAAATAGCGACCGGCAGAACACATGCTGCTCGCAGAGGTTTTATATATATATATATATTGTCTAATCAAATTACCGCGTTTTAGAAGTTCTATAAAGAAGAATGAAATTAAATTTTCTGTT
Organism: Trichonephila clavata; assembly: GCA_019973975.1. NCBI lineage: Eukaryota > Metazoa > Arthropoda > Arachnida > Araneae > Nephilidae > Trichonephila > Trichonephila clavata. The sequence goes on from BMAO01015936.1 coordinate 27,286, forward strand.
CAAGTGCTCTCATAAAAAACAGAAAAATGCAGTAAAGAAAAAAGGGGGGGGGGGAAAACAAATTGTCGGTATTTGTGAAAAGTCTTCGTTTTGTTGAGATAGCACAGGAATTTCATATTTCAAACGTCTTTCCTTCCTAGACATTAATGAATTGAAATATTGCGTCGTTTTAATTATTTATTTCTTTTTCTCAAGACATGATAAGGCCTGGAATATTTGGTATCATATTTTTGCTTAAAAGTTCAGGATTACGGGAGAAGAAACTTCAGTTGGGAGGAGAAATTTAAAACTTTTATGTACTCGTATTTTAAAGGTTCGATGTCTGTAAAATTAAGTTTGACTCGTTGTAAAGGAATATTTCTGAGTTAATATTGAGATTCTTTTTAATATCACGACTCCCAGTTGAAAACAATTTTGTAATTTAAGAAGATTGCATCTCTCCTCCCCTCCTTCATTGCGTCTTAGTCTTATTTTTCAACAACGAAATATCACGTCTCTCTGTTGTTATTGGATCTATCATTCGAATGTTTTTACACTTGATAGAATATAATATCGAGAAATAAGCACTTTTTGCATATTTTGTATTGTATTTTAAAAAGTTTTTAAAGGTTTATTTTTTACTACAGGGGTGGGCAAATAGTGGCCCGCAGCCACATGTGCCCGCAAAGAGTCTTTTTGCGGGTCGCCAAGACACTCAGTAAAGCAAATAGACAAAAAATGTTCTCTGTATTTGGGTCAACGTATATTTGAGCAAAGTTTTCTTGCATGAAGATCAACAAGAGTAAATACAGATGCAAGTTGCTGGCTGAGATGAGAATTTCATCAAGCACTCTTGGCTCAAAAAAGTAAATGTAGAAAAGTGGGACAGAAAGTACATTTGAATCATTAAACTTAAAATAAACCCTCTTAAAATTAAAGGTTTGCAGCTGTACGTATAAAATTAGCTCAATTAGTAAATTGAATAAAACCATCACTATTTTTTTAACTTATATTGATTGATTTGTATGGTACAATTTTCACTTTTTCTGAGACGCAAAGTGAACAAATGAATGCTATCATTCTAAAAAGGTGCGGTCCACCGTTATTCTTCGTTTCTACAATGTAGCCCCCTAGCTAAAACAATTGCCCACCCTAGATTCTAGGGAGATACTCGATTCATTAAGGGAGTGGGTTGTTGGATGGAGGGAAATGAGGTTGTCATGAGCTGATACTGCAAAGCGTCTCAATGTAGCTCTGTGTAGCATTCAATTAAAAAAGTTTTGATGCACATTTCCTCCAAGTTTCTTGTTTCTCTATTCGTTCATTTTCAAATAAGATACAAAAAGCAGGTTGTACTTAACTTTTGGATGGCAGTGTATATCAAATGTAAGAACAGAAAATTGTTTCCTTCACGCATTGATTTTGATTGGAATAATTTGGAGTTTTTTCTTATTAAGGGGACACAGTACGATTCAATTGACAAAAATCGGTCAAAAAATCAAATTAAATTTTTTTAGCTTAAATTATTTCTTATATACCTTTCTATAATCTGACAAAATTTGTTAACTCTAACACTTGAAAAACACAGAATTATGATAGCTTTTACGTTCGTTTTTATTCACATCCCTATGGCAAATCAAAATTTTAAACTTAATTAAAAATAACTAGTTTGTCTTCATTTAAAATGCTAAGGCTTTTTTTCTATTGTGCCTAATGCTTTGAATTTTTTTTTACATATTGCTAATAGTACATGTAACAAAAGTTGGTATGCATTTTTAAATCAAAGCAATACTTAGTTTTTTTAAAAAATAATTGAACTCAGAATTTGTACATTTTTTAAGGAGTTTTCAATAAGCATTCATAAAAAGAAGTATTTTACGAATACCATTCATATTATCGCAAAACCCATATCAACTTTTGTTAAGCATAGTTTGACATACTTGTAAATCAAATTTCATGCGTGTCTGTAAATTTTTGTAGGAGTAGCATTTTAAATTCACTTCAAAAATTTTTTTCCCTTAAAAAATTTAATGGCTAGCTTTTTATGAAATGTTGAGCACAAAATCTGTTTGACATAGTATACACACATAGGCGGCAACCAAAAAAGTTTTGAAAATCCTTAAATTTTTAAAATTTTTTTGTTTAAATCGTACCATGTCCCCTTAAAACAATTACCTGACGTAATGATACATGAGATATAAAATTTGAACTACCGTAAAATACGGCGTATAACGCGCACTTCATCACAAAAAATAAGATCAAAATTTAAGGGTGCGCTTTATACGCCTGGTATGAAAACTATAGATTTTAAGGCTGTTTTCGCCATATGTACGTGAGCGTGAACTTAACGCGGAGCACATTTTTGAACATAAAAAATGCCCCAGTTTTTATAAAAAACTTGTGACATTGTAACTCATGCATTTGTTTATAATATAGTGTTATTAAAATTTCAACATATTTCATAAATAGTTAAGTTAGTTTTTCCGTTTAACATGTAAAGGCATAGCTTCTTTGGCATTACGGTATAGGAGAAAAATGCGAAACACCTTTCAAAAAAGAAAAAAATGTATCAACTCGGATAAAAATTAGTAGTATGATAATATAAGCGATTCTCTCTCTATAGTATAGTGAAACCAGAATATATATAATATTAATGTTTCAGTACTTTTATATCTGAAAAAATATTTCGAATTTGGGTCATATTATTTAACATTAGCCGAAAACAGCCTTAAAATAACAAAAAAAATGTGTAAAATTTTTTTTTTGCTTCTACACATATCGAAATATTGTTTATTTAAAAGAAATGATATGTCTTAAGAGCTAAAAGAGTTGTAGTGCTAGAAGTATACTATTTTTTTAAAAGTCTAGGATAAAACTTTGAATAAACCAACTTAAAACATAAGAGCATTGTTTTTTAACATTTCAGATTTCTTCGTAAAAAAGGGGGTGCGCGTTAGACAGCGAATATACCTAAAAATTAAAAAATGCAGCCTGAAAGTATAGGTGCGCATTATACACCGGATTTTACGGTAATTGTTTTTTTCCCCTTCTAATTTATAAAAAACTAAACAAACTTCAGTAGCTTTAATCATTTGTATTTGTGCAAATTGATATTTTAAATGTTTATTGGACATTTTAGATGTATTTTTAGTTAATTATGTAATGAGGGACTATTCCTACTTCCTCTAACCCCCTTGTCTTCTCTAGGACCCGGCTAGATGTGTGGGAGGAACTAATTGATCAGACGACATGATTCACTAAAATCGTTTATTTGTCACACTATTCAACACAAACACAATAATAATCCAATTAAGATAGTTTTGATCACACTTAGAGAGCGAAGGTGAGACCAGTTAGCATGGGGATAATATTTACAGACATTCAATTAATTTCTACGATAACTTATAACAGCTCGATTTTAACTCGGATGCGCCCTAACAATTTACTCTCTAACTTCTATTTAAAAAATGAGCACATTACCTGAACTTTTGTTATTCAAAAATCCTATAACTGAGTCCTTGAACACTAACGGTCGACTTGATCACCACACCTCCGAGCGATCCTCACTTTGGTAATCTTCAATTCTCACTTTAACAATCTTAGATTCTCACTTCACTAACTCTCAAAACTCGCAAATACAGAATTTATACAATAAACTTAATTTGTATAATCATGTTTTCTTACCTTCGGTGAAAGTTGGTTGAAATTATTATTCCCCTTAAAGAATCCCAAGAGGTTAGTTAGAGCCGCGTATAGATCCGTCACAATTATAGTAAGAAGACTAGATTAAAGTAATTTATTATTTCGATTCCAAAAAGTGATTTACAACAAGAAGTAAATTTAAGTGCTAGTATTTGTAATCATATAACTTAAATGTATTTTTAATGAAAAACAAACACTTTCTGAATATCTTACTTAAATAATTTTTTGTTGAGATTAGTGGATACGAGTAAGACAAGTTATTGATGCTTGAGACTTGAATATGAAATATGTTGAATATATACATCTATGAATATAGATATATTAAATAGATGTAGATGTAGACATATGTTGTACATAGATATGAAGTTGAATTGTTCTTCTGAATTTC
>BMAO01015937.1:0-25072 GCA_019973975.1 Trichonephila clavata
TATGACTTTTTTATAATGTTTTCTTCACATTGGATTTCATTAAGAGTGTTTAAAAACAATTCTTGCATTTTCTAATCATTAATATGTAATACAAATAAAACAAATAACGGATTCCCCAAACAGCCACACGAAATCTTGTGATATTTTTAAGATTCAACTTGCAGTGGTGCTTTTTTCTGTAAATTGCAAACAACAAAAGGACCGGAATAAAAGTTCTTAATCACTGGCCCGAATAAGGATTCCTTTCGTCCCATCGTCTAAGGCATTCGCGGCGTAGCTGTGGACCGGTTGGTCGGTGGTTCAAAAAACACTCTGCTAAGGACAGGAGCTTGATGCCGAAAATTTAATTTAAGTAACAGCAGTCACACATACACATCTCTACACAATCGCAAGTTGAATTAAGACTCAATAAGCAAAATTAGAGCTGACGGCCATATTTTTAGCAATGTTATGCTGAAATATTTTAAAGATTGAGACTGATTTATAAAAAGAAACATTTAATGTATTACATAAATTTATTTTATTTTTAATGCCTTTTTTTGGTTTCTCACCTTCCACCAGAAGCTATTCAGTAAGAGGGTATACCTATGTTTGTATTGATTTTACATCGATTATATATATTTAAAATTAATTTGGAAATACTAAAATCTCTACAAACGGACCTATAAATAAGATACATTTTGTATTCAAACACAATTAAGAATTTATACATAATACTTTTAAATTAAATATTCAAAATACAGGTATTAACGCAAAATAGACATTGCAAACACAAACATGTCGTTCTCTTCTCATGTGCTTTAGTAAAGCATAAACGGCAACGTGAATATGTTTTTGGTAAAGCTAGCATATGGTAACCAATTTTAATTAATTGCACGTCCCCCGGAACAATTTCTTACTATCAGGTAACTTATAGGTCGTCCTCTGCACTAACGACTTGAAAGTTCAGAAGTCATTTGTACTAGCCGAAGAGCTAGCATCAAAAATCATAGGTGGGAAAAAAGCTTCCATCGACAGTAAAAAAAATATGGAGTTGGCGGGAAGTATACTTCCCACGGATTTCTAACGGGTTTATCAGGAAGAATATATAAATGAAAACAACATTCTGTTTTTAATATTTCGTCGTAATAATTTTTGATATTTCTCAGAATTTAGTATTGTCTTTTTATGATAAAATTCCATCTCTAGAACACATTTTGTTGTTGTTGTTGTAAAGGTTCATTTTCATCATTCAAAATTTTTTTAAAAGTAACAATATTTATACACTATGTGAATTTAGTATTTATATTTATTATATAAAACTGTTTTGATATGTATTATGACAATTTCTTTAAGAAGCATCAATTACAAGGATGTATTTACACTGATGCAAAAACTGTTAAGTTGGTTGCTCAGAAAAATTAAAAGAAATATTTTTCGAATTTAATAATCTGACTTTTCTGGGAACAGGCAAACGGAATAACATCACAACACCAAAAAAGGATAAAGAAAAAAAAATATGCAAATTGTGCTCTTGACAAACAAAAAGAGTTAAAGAAATACAATGAAAATACTTTTGAAGTTCCTTTCGGTTTCTTTCTCTTCTGGAATTGCAATGAAATGACGTTTTTTCCCCGTGTTCATTATTTTGTGGTTTCTCAAACAATCCTGTGCAAAAGTCGTGGAAAGTTAAATTAATGTTGCAAAGAAATTTTTACGGTTTTAAGAAGATTTTGATTGTGTGGTGACATTTCTAGAAGATTTAGAATGCATTTCCGCCGGCTGTTAACAAGATGTTAAGGAGTAGTTTTGAGTCACTTTTTATGAAAAACTATAAAAAAAATCTATGAAATACTCAAGTATTTTCAACTGTTTAATATTTTTTAATTTAAATTATTTTCTATAAGTATATTATGCTTAATATTCTGCATTATTGAGAATTTAAATATTTAAAACAAAGGGTAAAATATTCCAAGCTGTTTCAATAAGAGTTTGTGTTTTTGCTTTTTTTAAAAACAAAGGAAATGCAGAGTTTGTATTTATTATTATAATTTTTTATTATTTGATTCTTATGAGATCATTTAGTTTTTTCGATTTTATCTCATCAGAAAATCAGCATTCATCTCCCGAAGTGTATGCAATTAGATTAGAAAATGAAGTGAAATAAATCTTCCAGATTTTTATATACAGTTCTCTACACAGTCTAGGTGAAATAGTAAAGAAGACATACACAATACACTCAAGTAAATGCTAAAACAAGATTAAATAAGTTAAGTTAACCTTGTATACACACAGGGTTGAATGGGCGTTGTAATGTGGGTATCTAGACTGTGAAACAGTCCTCAGTCCCGTTTCCTGGTTGACTTTGATGTTGGGCATAGCGATGGTGGGGTTTTTCTTTCTACTTAACAGGAATCATGGCTATTGGCTGAGACGATGTCATCCGGGAGGCGTGGCTATGATACTTCATCTGACTGCTGTAGAGACGATTTTTTATTGTCATGGGTGAGAGCTTAGAGCTTGCTCTCTTATTGGTCGGTGGTAGCGTGAACATAGACTGCTATTGGCTGCTCTGTGGGCAGGAAACAATCAGGGTGCATAGTGAAGTCCCTTTAAATTGAAAGCATTCGCAAAAGGAGTAAGCTACAGCTATGCAAATTTCACTACATAGGAAAGGGACTAACCTCGATTTAATGCAAACGACAGCAACGACCATAGAGGCGAAATTTGGAAGAAAGGCAATGCCGAAAACATAAAGAAATAGAGCAAAATTTTCAGTTACAAAGCATTGGAGCCTCAATTAATTGCTACGAAATATAATTCACATGAATAAGATAAAGTGTCGCCTTTATCCCTAAAAATGTCCGAAATCAATGCGCTCCAATTTGCATGAACGTTTTACAGAAATAGCCAAAAGTATGAAGAAATGATCAAAATTTATTGCATAAAATAAGTACTTACGTCAATATCGTTTGATGACATCACGCGTAAAACACAGACACACACACTGCTCACGATAGACGTTTGTGTTCGTAAGAGTAATTCTTTGTACACATTTCTCAATATGAAAAGTAACAAAAATGTGCTATACTGCTTACGATACACATTTGTGTTCGAGAGAGTAATTCTTTGTACACATTTCTCAATATGGAAAATAACATATTATTGAAAGTATCTATTATACGACGACGTAGAACTAGCGGACTTGTATCTGAAGTTGCAAAACATGATTTTTATGAAACTCCGGAAGAAAACCAACGAAATGAGGTCTGGGGCACGTAAAAGCCAATCAACACTATCACTATACCCGATAATTTGATGTCCAAATCAATCTTTGAGAGAGCTTCGGACTCGAGCTGTCTGGAGTTAGAACATGTTGGAAACACAAGGTAAGAAATGCGGACAGGGAACAGCATCCACAAGATAGGTGTGATGTCCTGGAAAAATACAGGTACAATAATACCGATTAATATCCGATTAAGCGAGTGCGGATTTACGCAATTATCAAATCTCGTCGATTGTCTTTTTCCCCATCATTGAAACTCAGGCGGAATCAGTGCTAGAACTTGATAAAATCGGTAATGTGATTGAAGAAATCGTCGATCTTGCCGGTCAAGTAAATTTAAAAGTGAATAGTGATGACGTTCAAGATTTGGTGGATTTTCACAATCAGGAGCTGACAATGGATGAGCTCATAAAGTTGTCACATAAAGTTATCTTTATCTTTAATGTATCATTCTATGTTTTGACTTTCATACACAACAGTCGACAGGGGAAACTAATTTTCCGACTAACCCTAGTAGTAAAAGGATTAATTTGTCACGTACTGACATCGGGTGTTTTACTAGATCATTTGTTTTTTAATAACTATAAATTTTTCGACGAATGTCTAGTTGTGTAAAGCAACTTTCCTTATGTAAATAGTTTCTTAGTATTTAAATCATGATACATAACAAATTGGAGAAAAAAGAGAGCTTTTTGCTGGTTCACATGGACAAAAAAAAGTAGAAAAATGTTTGAATTATCCTTTTTTAGTTAACGCCTTGTGTACCAGACACACTTCTTTTCTACACATCCAAATCCCAGATTTCTGTGGATACTGACCTACCAACATTTCCTTCCGCCTTTTGAAGCTGACTAAGTTTGCACGTTCGTTCATGTTTCGTTTCGCTTTCTTAAATTTGTATAACTATTTTTGGTGCTTATTTTTACTTTTTATTGCCAATATGGCATCGTCATTGAATTTCACTGAAAGTGATACTGAATGAGAATATTTCCCTGAAACCGATGAATACTGATGTTGCTAATTTATCTATTTGTGATAAAGTAGATGAAGAAATGGAACAAAAATGGCAATACACTTAAGCAACGCATGTGGAAAAGCGTTTTGTTCCAAAGAGCATTTCGAGCAATTTCACAAAGATTTGTAATTTTACTTCTAATGTTCTTATTTTTACAAATTTTTTCATCCTAGACATTTTGTAACTTAACTTTTGTACTTTTATACAATCTCAATAAAAGAAAATCTATCATATAATGTTTCCTGTCAGGTTAACCTAATAGCACAGTTATACATAAAAAAAAAAAAAAAAAAAAAAAAAAAAAAAAAAAAAAAAAAAAAAAAAAAAAAAAAAAAAAAAAAAAAAAAAAAAAAAAAAAAAAAAAAAAAAAAAAAAAAAAAAAAAAAAAAAAAAAAAAAAAAAAAAAAAAAAAAAAAAAAAAAAAAAAAAAAAAAATTAAAAAGCCAGTATCCACATGAGGTTATAATGGGATTTGCCCTATACATAGCATGCGTCCGTTAATGGTTACATGGTACACAAGGGGGTAAAAGTTGACAAGAAATGAAAGAAAAGATACGGAAATTTTTTGTTAAATAACGCTTAAAAACGCAGAGTTTACAAATGTGAAAGAAATAATCGCTCACAAGTTTTTGGGGACCAACAATCCTACCGAGTTCTCCCAGGATAAAGATACACATTCCTTCTATGTGACAATACATTAATCCTCCGTTGATAAATTCTTTAAATTTTGTTCTCATCACCAAGGTAAAGAGAAACTATTAATAATATTAAACAACAAACGAACTAAAAAAGTTAGGACAAAAAAATGCATTTTTTTAAAAAAAATTATAAAAAGTATGTAAAATGAAAGTGTTTATAAATAGAAAATATTTATTATAGCACATCAATACATTAAGCATTTTTCCAGTGTACATTCTTTTTACATAAGCAATACTACTAGAAGATGCGAGCCAGATTACCAATGCTTCAAACTCCTAGATAAAATTTTAACAGCGAAATTACTACTTTTCACAAATCCTACTTTACAAATCAGTTACGGACACAGCTATCAGTTAAACATTCAGAGCAAAAAATTTATTTAAACAAATATTATACGTTCCAATAGTAAATGATTCATAAGAAGAGTATAGCATTAATTCGAATATTGAAATTGAAAGCTGAAACTTGAAAATAAAAATTGAAACTGAGATACAAATGAGTACATTATAATGGGGTTAGATATCAGTTCGGTCTCTTGTGATTTGCTAACAACAGTTTGATCATCCACACTTCAAGTATCATTCCTGCTATACATATTTTTAAACCATATCTCTTATACATAGTTTTTATAGATGTCGTAAGTATTTCCAAAATATTCATTATAAGTAGATATACACTCAATTGTGTTTTACAAGCTTTGAATTATATGTGGAATGTATGCAACTGTGTGGTTCATTATTAAATATGTTTGTGAAGGCTGATTCGAATTGTCTTAAATTAATAATTTAATTCATTTGAAATGTTTATACTTAGAATATCACGAAATAAATTATAGCATAATTGAGATAAGATTAAAAAAATTCCCGAATTCATTTACTAAATACTCTATGAATTTTTTTTATGTAAAGCTATTTGATACCTCACAGGTTCTCTTTTTCATTGGTTTTAATATTAAAATTAGTTGAAAATAAAAGTATTTAATTAATATTTTTTGAATAATTTTTAAAATTATTTTCGTATTGAATAGTTTTCAAATCCTGCTAATTTTTAACTGTGTTTTTTTCATGTTGTGTGTGTGCTCATACTTTATATATATCATAATTAAATAATATAATAATCTCTCCACCATTTATGCAAAAACAGATAAATAAAGTACAAATTAAAACATCACATGCTAATTATTTTTTGCCAAATATTATCCAGAATATTCAGATAACTCATTCCAAATTTTTCAATATTTTTTTCCCTAAAATAGTTATTGGTAAAATTTTGAAAGAATGTGGCAAAAAATAAATATGTAAATCTATTACAATAACAATATAAATTTCTGTGATATAAATTAACGTGAATTTCAAACAACCTTTGAAAAGGAATATTTATTATGAATTAAAATATTTAACTGCATAAATAAATTTAAAGGGAAGCACAATTTTAAATATGACAAAGACTATCTTCTCTTTTTTTGGGACAATGAGGAAATCAAACAATATACAGAATTCTATTGTGGCACCATCTACTATTTATTCTGTGAACTAAAATGATATTCTGTACTGAGGAAAGTGAAGAAAAAGTAATTGTGGTATAACTGTGTAAAAGTGAGAATTAATAATAAGCAGACATCTCTTTATTTATGTATAAAAATTATATTTAAAATAAAAGTTACCAACATTGATAATAATATATGCTTTGTGAGTGGTAAAATATAAATTTTATCAGAAACTTATTCAATAGAATATAGATGGAATGCAATTTATTGGAGCCGTTAGCACAAAAAGACAATGTAAACTAAAAATAAGTTTTCACCACTGTTGTTGTCAGACTGCAATAGTATGATTCTTTAAATTTATATAGTTTATTCATGAAGAATTATTTATTTCCAATATTATTAGTGTTTTTGAACGAATGTTTTGAAATTTAATTTGAATGGTAAGACATTTTCATAATGAATAAACTTATGTAGCAATGAGAGAAAAAAATATATATAAAAATTGTCATAGAACAGAAAAAAAGCATAATTTTCTTACTATAAATCGAATTTATTTTTTCTATATAATACAACCTTTTAAAATTCTTTAACTTAAAAAACATTTAAATAAATTTTGATGAAATTAATTGAAAAAAACCCGAATAAATTCGAATAAAATGTCAATGTATGTTAAATATTAATAATAATAACAACATATATTTAGATATAGGCAATAATTTGTATTTTTTTATAATACGTTTTGAATTACTAAAATTACCATAGTACATCAATAAATATACAAAGCTATAAATTTTCATCAATACATAAGAAAACCAAATTCATTTCTCTCAGTGATTCAGAAAATTTAAATAGCAAAGAAAGTTTGGAAAAATTTACATTTAGAACTGAATTAATTATATACACTTAACAATTTATTCTAATTCGAATACTCGAATTTTTAAAAGAAGTGACTTTGTTTCTTGAAAATGAAAAGAAGAAAATATATACATACTTAAATAAACATACAAGTAAGCATAAGAAAGCACATAAAATAAACATATATGAATTCTAAACTGTTTTGAAATTCTGGGATTTAATATAGGAGGAATATCTTGGAATCACACTTAATCCTAGTGGCAACTTAACATATTTTTTTTTAAAAAAACATTTCCAAAAATGCAGTATTGTTTTTTTACAGAATCTGAATAACAGTTTTCAATAGATATGAATTTACATGCACCTTATATGCAATATCTGATTTCTTTTGCTTAAGAAAGGTCCTTTATAGAATATACTGGCTAATATGGATTCATATATAGAATATACAAGTCCTCTTAGAGGATTTACCCACAATGCACAGTAATTTCTAACAGAATGCAAAGAGTGTTCATACTCGTATATTCCAGCTCTCAAAATATCAAAGAAATACAAAAAGTGGTTTTGACACTCAATTGATCAATGGTTCCCCCTCACATCCAGAAAGCTTGGATTTGCATTTTTCAATATATATTTAAATTGAAATTTTATGTTTGGATACTGAATAATTTTCTCGATTTTCGTTCGAAGTATAAAAAAATGCCCTTCATTGTTGGAAGAAGACAGATGTATTCTTGAGAAATAGATTTTGAATTTATAACTTGTCTCTAGATATCGAATTCAATGACTTCTAAGTAATTCAAAAATATTATTTATTTCATATATTTAACAATGTTTGGAAATAAACTCTAAATAATTTAAAAAAAATCAGAATATAAAGATGTACTAGGTAAATAAAAATTTAATTTTAAATATTTTTCGTCAAAGCGTAAATTTTGCTCTAATTAAATGTATAATTTCAAATTTGTTGCTTTATTTATGGCACAATTTTGTTCTTTTATGCTTTATACTTTTCTTAGTAGGTCTACATTCGTATCTCGAATTAGTTATGCAAATAAACTAATATTGGATAATATATTCCATATTTTTCTGATACGGAATGTAATATTTTTTTACATGTGAATTTAATGTTAACAAAAGATATATATTTATGAATTTTTTTTTCTATGATGACGATAGTATCCAAATTACTGTTGTGTCTGATAAGAATTTTACTTAGAATATTTGAATGAGAATTAAGAATTTTTTTTAAGTTCATGAATTAATCGCAGTTTGCACTCCCACCCCCAATTTTGTTAATTTTTTGCTAACTACAAATCGATGTTTGTTTTTAGTTTACTCTCAATTGAGTCTTGAATACTTCAATTGAAAAGAAAAATATTTATTTAGTTTTTAAATGTGTGAGAGTCTGGCTGTATGAAAACTCTGGAATTAAGTAAGTCAATTTGAAATAAAAGTAAAAGGAAAGGGGTCTTTTAACTTTGCACCAAACATTTAAAAACTGTTCTTAATTTTTCTGTTTCATCAGTTATTAAATTCGAACCTGTATAATGGAAACTACCTTTCTCTTTAATTTGACTCTTTTTTTGGAAGTTCTTCATTGTAAGTATAGAAAATGCAAAAGTTGTGTTGAGTGAATATAAAATGGAATACATTTTAATTGCAAAACAACTTGTTCAAAATATAATTTTGTAAAATGATAAGCTTCATTAAACTAAAAATAAATAAGCTTATAAAATTGATTAATGACAATTTTTCCAAAGTTGGGGGACTATTTGATTCGATTAATTTACTTTTAAATTTCTTTTTATATGGTGAAGTGATACTAAAATAGTTTTGATAAATAATATTAAAAAAATTTACAAAATTCCTTCCAATAATGCTCTATAAATGCTTAATCATAACATATATCATAGCTTAGTGGAACTCATATTATGCTTAAAACTATATTTAGATGAAAAGTATATCAATGACAACATTTACTTTGTCGAATTTGAGTACTTAATTGATAAAAGTATTTGCTGTACATTGAAAAAATAGCATTTTTAATTTCGTATGGAAGGAACAAAACAATCAAAGTTATAATAGGGCCAGCTACGTAATAAATATCAGAAACTTTGATAACAAAATGGCATCAAGTCGAGTCTAGCTTTAAATCATGGTATGGAATAATTTTATGTCTACGTTATAAAATAAGGTAAATATTTAGAAAACTAAACATCTGCCACTACCATAAATCCTGCTTGAGAGAACACCAGCTCATGCAGTTTAATTCAAAACATTATTCGTAGCAGGCCCTTAAATAAAGATGGAGGTTTTTCACTATAAATTTCTTTTTAATATACAGTTTAGACTTAAATTAATAATCCATAAAGTAATTTTAAGATGATCGCAATATTATTGGTTAAAACTTGGGTAAAAAAAATGTTTGGTACAGAAAGGTTTTACTTTTAATATTACTATGTATTAGTTTGTATGAATATTGATTTAACTACACTGCTGGCCCACCGTAAATACAACACCAAGAAAGACAAGAGATAGCACAACAAAATTTATTTTGTAGATAACATGTTGACCAAGTATCAAATGATTAAATTTATAGACTTCTGTGAAGTGTGGTTCCTGACTGAATCAGTAGCCAGAGTAGTCACCATTGTTAGAGATCACCGCTGCCACACGCCTCGGCCTTGATTTACAGAGACTTTGGATGTGTTCTTGGGGTACAGCAGACCAAGGAGCTTCCACACGTTGCCAAAGTTGATCTGGTGTGGCAGCTCGGGGTGTAATCTGGGTCAATCGTTGGGCAACCATGGACCATGTGTTTTCTATCGGCGAAAGATCTGGAGAGCGAGCTGGCCAGGGAAGCAATTCAATCTGGTGATTGTCGAAGAACCTTTGGACAATGCGTACCACGTGTGGTTGCGCATTATCCTGTTGAAATATGACTTTGGTCAAGCCCTGAATGTAAGGGAGGAAAACTGGCTCCAACACCTCGGAGATGTAGAGCTGGCTTTTTAAAGTACCGGCAATGCGAACTAGAGGAGTGCGAGAGTGATATCCAATACCACCCCATACCATAATACCCGGTGCTGGACCAGTGTGGCTGTGAGTAACGCAACTGTTCAGCATCCTCTCTCCACGGTGTCTCCAGCCTCGAATCCAACCGTTGTGGTGTTGCAGACAGATACGTGACTCATCAGTAAAGACAACTTCATTCCCTTCTGCCGCCCACATCCTTCTTTCATCGCACCATTGGTGTAGGAGACGTCAGTGGTTCTGCGTCAAGGGTAGACCAAGCAATGGACCTCTTACGGACAAACCACTCTGCTGTAAACGGCGTCGAATGGTACGCGCAGACACTGAATGATGCGTTACAGACTCAGTGTGCTGTGCTATGGTTCGTGATGTGACTGAGCGATCCGTCACTGCCATGTGCACAATTTGCCTTTCCTCGCGTGAAGTGGGGCACTGAGGTGGTTGCGATCGACCACGTCAGTCCATCGTCGTACACTCCTGCATCCAACGGTCACATATCCGCATTACAGTTGCTTGGTTTCATCCAACACGACTACCGATTTCCCTGAAAGATAATCCACTATCTCGGTAGGCTACTATCCTTCCTCTGTCGAATTCGGATACTTGATCCAAAGCTGATCGCTGTTTTCTACGAGACATAACTGATCGTTTTTTGAAAGACAACAAGAAAAACACAATTGCTGATTTTGAAATCGTCGAAATCTCCAAGCCTTAAATAGCTTTTTGAGGTGGCGCCACAGGCGTGCGTGATGTGTGTCTGCGCTGAAATTCTAATCATTTGCATACCTCCCTCCGCTAATGCATGTTGTAAATTTCATGTTATTTGCGTGCTCCTTCAGGGTGTTACATTTACGGTGGCCAGCATGTATGTATATAAATAACTAAACATATAGTTATATTTATTATATTTTCAAAACCCACGACTTAAATTGAAGTTTCTATTTTTAGTTCTAAAAATTATTTAGAAGTTAAAAATATTGTTTGCAAAATTTATTTCTTAGAAATTTTAGAATAGGTTAAGCTTTTCCTTGGATTATATGAAATAACTTCTAGGATTTGTTTATGTAACACAAATCGTAAGAGAAAATTGATAACTGCTAAGATAATGTATTTTCAGCTGATAGTTTTTGCTCAACTCCCTTGTTTGCTTATTACTATTTTAAAAATACAATGTTTTAATGAAGTTATTATTATAATTTAAAATCAATAGTAACAAAAAATAACAATTGCCTGGATTCGTTCGTTGTGTTAGTATTAAATTTATACGCTGTTTGGAAATTTTATTTGTAACTTTCCCTTTCACATTTTTTTTTCTAAAAATAACATTTTGAATTAACAAATATAACCATATTTATTTAGACATGCTGAAGGTATTTTTCATCTCGAGGAAAATTTTGATATCCAAGCGATACCGAATTGCTTAAAATGTTCTTAATCTTAAAATTTTTTCTATTTCTCCGTAAATTTAACGATACTGAACTTGATTATATTTAAACATTTTTACTTTTTAATCAATTAAATGATGCGATATTTAAAATTATTTCATTTAATTTTTTCAATTAAAGTTTACATATATAAGAATAAATAAAACATTTTAAAAATCCTGTGTAGCAAATTAGAAAAATACGTAGTCTAAAAGAATTAAAATCCTTCAATTTAGGCATATGAATATTCTTTTCTTTTTATTGTATAAATTTTCAATAAATTATGATTAAATAAACAAATAAATCATATCGCCAACTCTCTTTTTACAGTTCTAACTAAAGCAAAATCCTCTTCAAAATTGCATCTGCAATACATGCAATTCAAAATTGAAATACAATTCAAAATTTGATTCAAATTTATTAATAATATTTTTTGAAAAGACATCGCAAAAATTTGAATTATTTTTTTTAAAAACCAAATATTTTCAATTTTCGATTCGTCAGAAATGAATCTTTCTTTATAGTTCTATTGATAACATTTTTATTTGGAATCTTGTATATTGGGAAATTGAAACTCCAGGAAACATAGTTGTAATCTTTTCGGATCTACCTTCCTCATATCAATCTACGAGACAAACTGTGTGGGTTTGCATTTTTGTGGAAAATCTCAATCTTCTTGGAAGTTTACTTTCGTATTTCGAATTTGATTGTCGAAGGTTACGTCTTCGGATATGAAAATGGTTTTATTCATTTTGGAGTTGGTTTATAGAAATGCGAATCTAATTTAGTGTATTTTGTTACTTTAGAATACGAAGCATTTTCCACCGATTCCATATTCTTGAGAGAAAATATTTATTTATTTTTTTGGAATATTTGTGATTTAAAAATTGAACATTCGAAGTATTTAATAGAATTCACGATTTATTCCCCAAATCAGCATGGCATGTTATACAAAACAAAACTTATCACTTAAAAAATAATTTTTCAATTAAAATTTTTTAAAAAAATCAAAACTTTTTAAAAATTAATATCAAAAGTGTTTTTAAGAAAATTTAATCCTTGTTTGGTTTTTATTGCTGAACATTTTAAATCATTTGAATTGATAATGGGTTACTAGACAGAAATTTGTTAGAATTTGGTGTTTTAAGTATGCTGTTTTAAAACTGATGGATTAAATATAAGTATCACATACATCGTGATAGATATTTTGGTACTTTTCCGTTTCACCGGCGAAAGCGATGAAGCCGCCAAAAATGATACAACAGACGCCAAACGGAATATTCCCTATTGTAATCTTTTGAAACCCCATTTTCAAAACAAATCAGTTCTTTCTTTTCAGAAACATCTTTTTCAGAATACATAAAAAATATATGAAAAACAAATGAGAACTGACATTTATACCATTTTTTTAAGTGTATAGTGTGCGTTATCGCCAATAACGCCAACTTGGTGAGATTTGCCCCGGCGAAATGGAAAAGTACATACACCGTACCGCGGGTGGGCAAAAAGTCCGTAAAAACTTTAAAAATTTATAAAACCCAGAAAATTAAACAAAATAAAAAACGGTTTTCAGGTTTAGCATCGATAAGTCACGGGTTTTTTATAAGAAAAAGAAAAAAAAAAATTAAAAAACACCCGACACACACACACACACACACATTGAGAGCTAATATTAATAAAAATTTCTGGTTCTTACGCATTAAAGTCACCGCAGCCAAATTTGCGCTTCGCAAATCGCGGCATTTTCAGCCAAAATTCGACTGTGCGTGTGTGGTTTTTCCCTCCCAAATATAACACGTAAACATATTTTTGTTTTTATATCATGGCGCCATTCGCGTGGCCCAAATTTGGCTGCAGTGACGCTAACACTTAACGACCATATTTTTATTACATTGTACATTGTCGACAATAAGGCCTGCTTGACGAAGTACCCCGAAATTTTCTTAATAAATTGGGTACTAATTTGATATTTATATGTGTTTGGCGTGATTTTGGGGGATCGTGCCAAATAAAACTTGGTGTCCAGTCTAATGTATTTATTTTGTAATGTTTCACCCCAACTTGCCAAAATTTTACAGCTATTTGGCGGAAAAGTCCGATAGCAAATTAGGGTTCTTACGTATTATCGCAATCGTATTGGCAACATTATATGAATCGAAGCGCTTGGTTTCCAATTCAGCAAGTACGACACATGTAAAATCGGGGTTGCCAGCTTGGCAAGTTATATTAAACGTGAGCATTGTTGCGATAGTACGTAAGTACTCAAATTAGTTCCAAAAATAATTCGAATTTCATTGTGAGCCAACACAAATAATCAAATAATATGTTGGTTCTTACCTATTATTGCAAACTATTGGCGACATTATATGAAACAAAGCACCTGGTTGCCAATTCTTTCCGTAACACACATAGGAAATCGGGAACAACTTGGCGAGTTTTTAATAATTAGCGATTTTTGCAATAATACGTAAGTACCATAAGTTCTGTAAGCATCTTTAAAAACATACAAAAAGATCAATTTGATTTATTTTTTAAAAACATCTGTCGTTTAAAAATAATGGGAGAAATTGTACACAGGTGAAAGAAAAGACTCGCAAACAACATAAGTAACGTTACCAAATCATTTATTATAGTTGTATGTGCTCCACATATCCACCCCCCCGAGGAATGACACATTACAAGGGTGTCACAAATCTAGCAACGAAAGAGTGCAGAATGTCCGCCTGTATACTTAACAGCTCTCGGTGGATAGCATCTTTCAATTCCAGCAAATCGGATGGACGGGATTATTCACCCGGGAATTTTAATATCACCAAAGCCGAAAGTCTACTGGAGTCAGATCTGGAGACCAAGGAAGCCATGTAAACTTGCAACGTTTGCTAATGATTTTTAGACTTGATCGTCCGGATCTTACACGATCCTCGAGCGATCCAGTTTCCTCAAATCTCAGAACAAGCTTTATGAGGCGTACCACTGTTGAAGGCCCTTTTCCAGTCTTCACATTTTCTGAAGTCGGAATTTAAGCCGAGCAAGAGTAGCTGATTTCTTGTTCATGAAATCAGCTGCACCAACATAACTTTGTATTTCTTGCTCAGTATCCTTGTTCGCTTAGTTGGCATGCAACGGAGGATTAGATCTGAATCAAGAGCATTAGTATTTCAAATTGCCTGTCTCATTTGCATATTTCCAAATTCCGTCGTTTGTACGAGCGCCATCTGTCGGCAGGGTTATTTTCTTATCTTAAAAAAAATCCCCTGACATATCGATGCTAAACCTACAAACCGTTTTACATTTTGTTTAAATTTCCGGATTTTATAAACTTTTAATGTGTTTACGGACTTTTTGCCTACTCGGTATTTATTATTACGTTTATATTTATTAGTTAATAAAATTATATTTTTTACTATAACTACATTGTTATTATATTAAATTATTTAATATTAATGTATTTTATGATATTAATTTTACAGGATTATTAAATATACTGGTGAAATCACTGTATAAAAAACGTTTCAATAGAACTGTAATATTAACAATTATCAAAACAAGCGTTATTTACTGTGTAAACCTGAAGACGATCACTAGAAATAATACCAAGAATATTTAACCATTTTTTAAATTTTATCGCTATTAATGTGATCGGAGAACTAGTCGGAATACGTGATTTGAATCGAAATTTCCATACTTGAAGATAAGATTGAATTTTTATGCAGGTGCTTAGATACTGATGACAAGAAAGAACATAAGGTATTTTGATATCATTCTATCGGTTTGAAAATAAAAAAAATATCAATTTCTTGAACATCCTGGCATGAGATCTTACATTCTTAAATTTAAAGCGATTGACAAAAAAGTACAGTTTATGGTGGCGAAAAAGTGTTGGGTTAATCTAGTTTCAAAAGACAGTGAATTAGATAAAAAAGATAGAGAGAAACATGTGATGGATCTATACGGTCTTCGACTAACCTCCTCTATTTTCTGTAAAATAATTTATTTATTTCAACCAATCTTCACCGAGAGCCAAGCGTGATTTATGCAAATAAGATATATTATATAAGTTCGGGTTTCTCGAGTTAAAAGAGTTAAGTAAAGTGAGGAGATAGAAGAGTGAAGCTTAGTGAATTAAAGATCGAGAGGTCAGCACGCAGTTGTTGACATTCGTAGATAGTGGTTACGTGTGGAGCTACGTGAGAAGAAGCTGATTGAAGATTGTAAAAACCCTTTGATACAGAGCGTGGATCCTTCACCCATTCCCCTAACCAGTAAAAAAGGCAGAAATTATCACGAAGGAACAGCCAATGTAAAAAATGAGGTCAGTGATTTAATTTAAGATATTGCGAATATCCGTACGTGGCGTAGCTGTAATTGTGCGTGTTTAAGCTTTCCTAGATTCAGTTGATATTCTGACTAGTCCACTAGTTGTGATTCCCAGTTTCGTACTCCACTCTAATTTGTTTCTTAAATTTGAATTATGTGTTTCTAACCATTTGTGTTAATTAGAATCAATAAATCTATTTGATTTGCAATTATGTCTTTTGATCATTTAAATCCGCCTACACATCCAGTAGTATTTGCAGATCGACAGGGAGACAGTAGTGTAAGGGGTGGCTTTCAGCCACGACAAACATATTTTGTATTGAGTTTTGTTATGACAAATTCCTCGATTGTTTTTGCCATAGCTGTATCTCTTTTGGAATGATATTGCATAGTAATTATGCATCTATATAGAGTTTTACATTCCCTTTTTATGAATTATTATCACAATAATATAAGTTTAAGACTGTACCACTGCAGAATAAAAAATGTAGCAATATTGTTATTTATGTGCGCGATGTATCCAGAATACTAACATACTATTAACTGATAGTTTTGTCAATCTATGGCAGGATAGTTGGCAGAAATTTAATATCTACTTACGATTTTTATACATTGTTTTTGTAGATTTGAGTATCAAATCTATAAAATAGAGTACAAGTATATAATTTCCTTCTTCAATCGGGCTGCTGTACGAAAAACTAAATAACACTTTCAAGAAACGCCCAGAAGTTAAATGAAAAGTGTCATTTTTACCCTGAATTATTTTATTTTTTTCTTAGAGTGGATGTCAGCATTGAAAGAAAAAAAATTTATTTGTAAGCTTATATTGGAAAGTGTACAGTTCTTCATTATTTGTATAGGTGAAAATTATAAAACATAATGTTGAATTTCTTAAACGCGGTGTTTTTAAAACTATTTTACGACAAATTTTAAATTTTAATTTTATCTATATTATGGGATTATGCTTCAGAATTACAAATTTCATCACCTTATAATCCATCATACAGTTCTAGTGTCTTTCCGATTGAATGAAATGAATCTCTACAAATAATATTGCAACACTCCACATATTCTGTTTTCAACTCAGCAACATTCTTCTTGTGGGAAATTTGAGTTTTACTGGCAAAGCGAAAAATAAGATAGAAGATTTCACCAGGCTACCCAGATTGACGACTTAACCACTATTGAAAACAAATTTGTGAAAAATACGATATCGCCAGAGAACAATTGATGAGGCTACAGGATTGACCCTTGTGACGTAGTCACAAAAGAGAATTCGCCCCTATTCATTATATGCTCCACAGCTGGGGAACACGTGGATTTGGCTGCATTGTGCTATGTCGGACAGCTGGACTGTCGGTGATGGTGTGACTGGCAAGCACTATGGGCTGGGCATCACTGCATTTTTTTCCATTCATAGGCAGTGATTGTCCGTCTGGAAAGGCTGGCGCCTCCGCAGAAGTCGGCGAGATGTTTCAAGTGCCAGATGTCAGTCATGCCCTTGTCGCCGGGGACCTTTGAGAGGGACCGGAACCTTGCTATCTCTGCAAGAATGGAGAACGTGCAAGACCGTGGTGCTGGGTGCAAAACCTTGAGGCCGGCCAATGGGGGTTGATGAGGGGCGTGGAGTGGACCCGCCCTAGAGTTTAAAAGAGTGGACCCAAGAAAAAGAAAGAGGAAGGCCCGGATAGACTCCAACGATAGATTCCCGAATCAGAATCCTGCGGAAGAAGGAAGAAGTGCAATGGCTCCCGATTGACTCCGACGATAGAACCCGATGGACTAGCGAGATTGACTCCTGAGACGGTCGACTAAAGAAGACGCGAGGAGCGGTCACCCATGCAGACACCAATGTTAAATAGAACTAGCTGGCTGAATGGAACGAACACCTGTAACTGATTTTTTTTCTCTTTCCAGTGATCTTCTGAGTGTTGTACCTCAAATAATTATTTGATTAGATCACCGTAAAAAGTATTCTTTAATAATTAGCTTGGTGCCCACCTGCAATCGAGTTCCACGACGTCACACCCTCTTAGAAATTTCCATTGAGGCTATATAAAGGGTCTTCGAAATAAAGTCGAGTCAGCTTAGAAGAGAGTTTAGTAGTGTGCATTGATTGGGATCGATTGAGTGGGTAGCTCCTAGAACGTTGTAAAGCTTATTTAGAAGTACAATTGCACTATTGTAAAGGATCTGCTATACTATATTTTTGAGTACATACATCGATTTGTCTTTTGTCCATTAATAAATTTGTTATTATTCAAGTAGTTGGTCATAAGCTGTTTTCCCAAGCTCAAATTTGTAACATATTAAACTTTTTAATGCTTTAATCTTTTATAAAAAACTTATTGAATAATTTAGAATAATTTTGGTTGAGGATGTACATTTGGTTTTATCTGTGTAGGTAATTTTTCAACCTAAATAAGGATAGGTTATTTAGATGTTTATTTTAACTGTTTAATTACGTTATATAATTATATAGTGTTTATTCTAAAGCGTGATGATGAATCTAAAATAAAATTTATCTCGATGCTTCCTATCTACAGCATAAACACTTTTTAAACTTTGCGATGGTGCTTATAATTGAGATTAAAATTTAATTAATTTTAGAATTTGTTCTCGGAAAAATTTCAAGAAAGCATCTTTCTCCCATTTTCCAAGAAAGGGGTAGACAATTTTGTAAAATAAGTTGCCGTGAGTAAAATACGCAATGAATAAGCGAATGAAATCTTTAGAATGAAGTGAATAGAAATACAGGAAAAATTCAAATTAAGCTTAAAATGGTAGAGCTGCACCTTCCCAAAGAAAGTAAATTGTTTCAATTTTTTATTAAACTTCAAATTTAATTAAAATTTTTAAATTTAAATAAAACTTTTTTCATTAGATTCTCAAATATCTATAGTTTTAGACATACCTTACGTGAATATTTCTACGTAAGGTAATGAATACTGTAAAAGTATTAAATGTGACAGATTTAGTTTAAATAATTTTTTATTTATTAATATTTTATGTAAAAATTCCATAAGGACTATTTGTAATTTTGAACAACGGTCAAGGGGCAAGAATGATCTTTGAATTAGCTAATATAAAAATTTTTAGTTATGGCAAAAGTAGTATGTTTAATTACATTAGAGCAGTGGGGTTCTTGAAATGTGGTACGCGGACCCCTTCCCCCCAGTTTGATGATGATGATGACGTCATATCCATGACCGGACCAAAGTGCACAGTACCATGGGCCCAGATGACTGTCCAGGCAATCTGTTCAATAGTATACAGATAGAGGTTTGTTGAAAAAAACGACATCTATTTCTTGTAGAAAGCAAGAATAGTTGGACAGTCAAAAATATGAGCAGGTTTTAGCTCTGTATCTAAGCATTATAACAATTCCTATAAGTTCTACCGTCTTCTACCTATTCTTCTGTGATGACCTGTTCTTAGCCTAGCAATAGACTTTGTTATAAAGTGGTCTCCCCTTATATTACAGATTTGATGCTTTACAGGAATTGACTTCTCTCTCAATTTGAAATTTATAACAGCATTTGCGTCTAATAAAGAAACGTTGACGATGTTGTCATTATTAAGATTTCTAGCTTCTTTCGCCAGTTTATCCGCATTTTCATTGCCTGTACAGTCAACATGTGCGGGTATCCATTGTAGGAAGCGCAGACTTTATCTAACTCATGTAATCTAAACAGAATGGGGCAAATCTTTTTTAGTAATCCATGAACCACAATTTAGATTTGCCTGGAGGGCTGGTTTTGAGGGAGTAATCTTCGTTTACAGAATCTGAAAGGCATCGTGAAAAGGTTGAAAGATGTGCCATCTGGACTAGATAACTAAATTACCCCAATAAAAATACTCTACTGGAATATGTCTTCTATCAAGAATATTATATAATTCAGTTTTTTTATTATTTACAACTACATAACAGAATTTTCCCATGAAAGCATTGATGCCTTTCCAAACTACTTATTTACGATGAAGAATATTTTCAGCTCTTCTTTATCTTATGAGTACAGACGTCTGGAAAGCCTGGAACCCGAATTGAGCCTGCAGATTTATATTAACTTGATATAACAACACTTATAAAAGAAATGCAGTACCATCTTTCTCATTAAAAATTTAAATTAATACAGTTAAGTACATTATTTATTTTTTGGAAATTAGTATTTCGTAATATTTTGTACATAGAGATATGTACTGTTATCTTAACTCTTTCATAATTGGTGGTACATTTGTTGTAAAACCAGTTCTTATTCGTTTATTGTAAGGTGGTACATAAAACGTATCACTTGTTTGAATGCCTCGGAATTTGATGCTAGATAGTACATTCTCTGAACCTCCACAGAGGTCAACTCCAAGCAGTTACTCAAGTTTCCAACAGATGTCAGAAGCTAATTGTGTGCAATGAGTTTATATGCAGTAGTTCAATTTTGATCAGCGGTGAGTCTGTTGAGTGGTATTTTTTGGAACCAACTGTGTTGAGTATTTTTAAGCGTAAATAAAAGTCATTCTTGCAATATTTAATAGAAATCAGGTAAGTACATATATTATGTAACTAAATAAGTCAATATTACAACAATTAGTACCTCACATATGCATTGGTAGTATGAAAATATGAAAGTCCAAAAAATTTACCACCTCGATTTTGAAGCCCATCTTATTTACAAATACAAAATGCATTCCGCTTATTTTTTCGCAACAGTGGACATGTTTATTGTGCCAGATAGATTTGTTGTAAGTTAATTTTTTAAAATAATAAATTTATTAAAAAAAAATAGTACTTATACATACAAATTTATATAAATGTTCTGAATGAGCTACTGCTAGTGTTAAAAAAAGATAAAAATATCGCTAATACACTTATTATATCTGTTGACTAAATGAAAAACTAGGTAAAATATAAAATAATGTATTGAAGTAGAATATTTAAAATTAAAACTAACATTAGGTAAATTAGGACTAAACTAAAATTAAGCTTGCAACATTTGTTTAGGAAAGGCTGAAAATGTTTTAATATATAAGATGAATAATAGTATAAGATGAAGAGTGTATTTATTTATTTTCCAACTATAAAATAACTAGCTAAAGCTACCATTGTACCTCCGAAGGAAAAAAATCATGTTTCTAGATTTATCATGCTGCTTGAAGTGTGTGGTACAATGTAAGTACTTTTTAATTTTTAAAACTTTGTGGACACCCTTTATTTGAAAAAAATGTTTAATATTATTAATATGTACCAGCTTTTGTTCAATAATTATAGTTTTGTGAGATCTATGTAAATTATTTGTAATTATTTTCCTATAGGGCATTATTTTTGCCAAAAATTCAGCGCATGAAAGATTTAAAGGAAAAAAAGTGTTCAAAATGTCTGTAAGTAGCAGAACCAATCTTATGGGAGTTAGGAAGGAGTGTTCAAAATCTTGGGGGGTCCGTGATGTCGGGCTTATACACAAAGTGGAGCAGGGATGATCCAAAGTTTAAGAACCGATTTTTTAGAGGACGGAAGCTTGAAATAATATTTTCAGTTTATTAAATTTCCATCTAATGGATACGGTTCAATTTTAAAATAATGCTTAAAACAAAATATTATTCAATGAAGTGGTAGGTAGAATCCGATAAAAAAAATAACTGCGTGGTGTCTGTCTACTGATGAAATTTTCATCCAGGATCTTATTTACAAAAAACATTCGAGATACGAGTGGATTTTCTATATCCTTCCTTTCAGACGAAGACAAAAATATCGAAACTTTTATCAATAGTGGACATCATTGCCGTGGGGGATTTACTGTCCTGTCTGCTGTTTGACGGACAGATGACAGGTTTTGGAAACGAAAATATTTTTACACAATTCCAGATCTGGTTTCGAAAAGAAGAGCCTAGTTTAATGCTCTTTGTTGTGTGAGAAATGGAAAAATTCGTTTTCCCAATTTCAAATATTTTTTTGGCAAAGCAATTTTTTTGAGTGCACGTATTTTCAGAATTTTACTGTTTAGTTTTCGAACTGTTTGACGGGATTTGAGAATTTTACTGGAAAATCCGTTCCAAATGTGTGTTTGCTTGAGAATTAGGAGGTAGAAGACTGTTTTTGAATCACCGTTTTTTTTTAGTTTTCTTAAAAATAAAGGACATATTTGGAAATTCGAAAGTTTGATTTCTGTCAGATTTTACATGTACAGATGGGAGGAGAATTTTTTTTTAATTATTACATTTTTTAGAAGAAATGATGGAAATGTGCTTGAGATAATTTGACAAAGAAGCGAACTTTCATTATTAATATTGTAATTGTTTGGTAAATTTACAATAAATTCAAATTCGGTGGAATGTATCTATTTATATAAAGGAGTAAGGCAACTCACCCCCCCCCCCCTTCATCGCGATATCTTCAGAAGTTTTAAACCTACATACTTGAAATTTGATAGGCATGTTCCTGTCATGGAGTATTGAACTTCAAGTGGTGTTTAAAGGGCTTAAGGGGCGTTATAGATAAATATGTTACCGTTTCGGAACTATTATACCTACATATTTGAAATTTAGTAGGCATGTTCTTTTCATGAAGTAAAGATCCGCTAAGATGGATTTTGCAAAACTGACCCTTAAGGGGAGTTAGGAGGGTTTAAAGGGCGTTATAGATAAATATTCCCCTTTTTTTAACAATTAGACGTATAGACTTGAAATTTGGTAATTATCCTCCTTTTAAAGTGTAGAATTCCACAAAGACGGGGTTTGTGAAAACGACCTTCAGTGGAGATTGCGAGATGTTAAGGGTCGTTATAGATAAAAAAATTCTCTTTTTGGACTGTTAGACCCACTTACTAAAAAGTTTATTTAAGTTTGTTTCTTTTGTTGAATAGAGAAACGCTAAGAATGAATTTTGCGAAACTCTACTTCCATGGGGGAGTGGTAAGTTACTGGGGAGTATTGATGAAAATTATTCCCGTTTTCAAGCAACTTGACCTTCACAAATTAAATTTGGCATGCATGTTTCTTTTGTTGTATTGAAGTTCGCTAGGAACGAGTCTATTGAAAATCAACTCTCAAAGGGCATTACAATATTGATGAAACATTTTTCATTTATGATTTTTTAATTTAGACTTTAAATTTGGCATGCAAGTTTATTTTGTTGAGTAGAGATTCCCTAAAAATTCATTTTACGGAACTCCTCTTGGGGACTAGGTTACGAGAGAGTAAAAGATAAATCTGCTTCAATTTGAGAAATTATTGGAAATTATAGTTTAGGAGTTTTGCTCTTTTTAAATTAAGAGGAGAAAATTTAAAAAATATTTTAATACAATTAAATTTTTAATGCTAGGATTGAGATATCAATAAATTATTTATAAAAACCATATATATTCATATAACATCATGAAATACCCAGCGAAGCGGCTGGGGACTGCTAGAAAGGTAACATATGAAAATAGTTTAATTAAAAACTTATCAAAACTAAATTATTAGTAATACTTGTATAATATCACTGAAATAATGTATTAAGTTAGTTTAAACTTTTGTGAGATTGAGGCTGCTTAGCATATTAGCTAGAAAGTTACTTACATTAATTAGTTCCTTTTTACAAGGAAAATAATTCATTTACTTGGATGTATAACTGCTGTTGTTGTTACTTATGCCACCTGATCGACAGAAACATTACATCAAGGTCCATAAAACTCATCGCGGTTAAGGGCTAGATTTTTATGCCTGTCCTAGTAGCTAGGGCATCGGACTCCAGACCAGAAAGCCTGGGTTCGATGCCCGATGCCACCAAATGCCCACCGAGTACAAAACGGAGAACGTGCTCGTTAAATCTGTGGGTCCGAACGGTGTCGCCATCTATCGTGATCAAAATCACACTGTCACCTTCTTTGGGGGCTCAAAGCTTAGGCTAACGATAGGCGTATAATTCTAGCCCTTATCTGCGATGAATTTCGTGGACCTTGATCTGATGTTACTGTCGATCAGGTGGCATAAGCAACAACAAGAAACTTTAGTTTTGAGCACCATGCAGGTGACAGTACGATTTGGCTCGGTCCAACCCCAATTTTGATGAACATCTTGATGGAGATCAGGGGCCTTCCACCTCTCTTCCACCAACTCCACGAGAGGACTTGCGTCTCGACGACTATTTAGAGGTACCCCCCTGCTGCGAAGCCACTATACATTTACAAACATCGATGCCTTTTTCGGGATTCGAACCCAGGCCCTACGGCTTCGCAGTCAGCGTCACTAACCACTATACAAGGTGGGCAGCAGCTGTGTAACTAATTAAGTTGATATTATCATAAAAATGACTCTAAATAATAAAACTTCTTTCATTCTACCTTGGGGATTAGTTTTGGATGCGTACTTGCTAATATATTTGTACAACAAAAATGAGATTTAGCATTTCTGAATGCAACATGTCTAAAATCTTTCGACACTCTTTAATATTGGTTATTTAAAACACAACCGCAGATTCTCATATTCTTGCAATTGACGAATGCAAATGTAAAATGGAATGTATGACTATTAAACCTCATGAAAACCTGCTAAATTGTATTTAAAATATATGTTTATTGCAACTTCAGACTTGATAGGAATTATGGAAATGCCTAGTAAGACAAAGCAGCAGGTAGTGAAGCATGTGGTTTCAAGAAATAGTGTGCTTAATTAGCTCTGCACACACACACACACACACACACACACATTTCAGCTCCAAAAGGAAACAGTGTTCGTGAACGACCTTGAAATTTCATCTCAAGGTGAAATGATGTAAGCAACTTCCGATAAATTTATTCGTTTCTCAAAATATCTTCCTGTTCCTCAAGCTATAAACTTAAAATTGAGTTTAATTCAAACTACACTAGCTTTCTATCATCCACAAAATCCTCTTTTTGAAATTCAAAATCAAACCTATCAAGAATATATTTCAAAACCAATAGTAATTATGAATAAAACTTAACAAAGCTTTTTTTTTCAACTAAAGACTTTCCTAATAAGTA
>BMAO01015938.1:0-57917 GCA_019973975.1 Trichonephila clavata
CAACATTAACAATTCATTGCATCACACACATTTTTTATAATTGTTCGATTGTATTAATACTTGTATAAGTATTTATTATTGAAAAAATTCTACTCCAACAAACCGTTAGATGTATGATCTTTCCATTACTGAATGGTCGGAGTGAAAAGCTTGATGATATAAAAGACAATTACATCAATAAAACATCCAATAGTGGAAACACAACCGCGCTCACGTTCGAACACAGTAATAATAACGATGAAAACACATTTGGCGACATTTTTCGAATTAGCGATGCCTTTCCCTAGGCGAAATTTGTCTACGGTATGATACGTCAGTACCAATAATTTTAATATATAAATTTTTTTAAAGAAACGTCAATAATAAATAAATAATTATTCTGATGAATTTATTTTCTCTGGTTGCCATCAATATCCCAAAATCAAGACTCTCCAGAAATTTTCAAAGAAATATAAGTTTTAAATACTACACTTAGTTTCTTATCAGGTGTACCAATAAAAACATAAGGTTCAAAGTTATTAATTCAACTAATAAATGCAACGAAAAATGTTTTAATAATTTGATTCTTATTTTTATAAGAAAATTTCTTTGAAAACACATGTATTCTTACACAAGCATTTATTGCATCATTTATTTCAGAAAAAGAATAATGCAAATATTAATTCTATACGCCTTATAAGTTCAAAATTAAACTGTTATCCCACAAGGAAAGTAAAAAAAAAAATTATAATAAGTGATACAATTTTAATGAAAAATTATATAAGAAAACTCCATGATTTAATAGAAATTTTCTAGTGAATAGAATGTAAAACTTCCTAAAAAATCAATAATTCCAATAACAAAAGAAACTCAGAACTAACTTAATAATTAAACAAAGAACAGAGTAGTCACATGAAAATTTGTAAATTTAAAAAATCCCACCATAAAAATCTAGTCTCCAATTTTTGAAGAAAAAAGGCGGAATCAATCAAAATGGGAAACATTTATTTGCAAAGATATTTGTCCAATACTGAAGTAAGTTATTATTTATCCCGATAAATTCATGTGACATCATAGTCTCGTGATAACGACAATCACGTTTTTCCAACCAATAAGTTTATAAATTCATCTGACGTCATAGGCATACGATAAATGAAACCACGTGTTCCCAGCTAATCACTGCATGAGCTTCGCTGTTGCCAACTTTTGCTTTTTGCAGATATTTTCTTTTAAAAAAAAAGTACATATTTGTCAAAAATAATAACACACATAGGTAGATAAAATGCACCCGATTTAAAAGTACACGTATAGTATATATATATTAATTTTGAAAAAAAAAATTTGAAGAGTCTTAATATTTCAACATTTTAGCCGAATTATAAGATTTAAAATTTTATTTAAATTTAACAAGTAGAACAACAAGTACAATACTAATATCAGTTTGTTGTGGATTAAAGGAAAAATACGTGATTGCATTTATCATGTGACCGTTAGGGATTTAGCCCATTGGCGGCTTTCTAAATGAAAAGGAAAGAAAACAAATTACTTAGGATAAAGTTACACAATGTATAGTTTAAAAATTATATTAAACAATTTATAGTAAGCAGAAAAAAAGGTATGATAAAGAATTTATCAGAGAAAGAGGTTTTAGTGCGATACTTAAATTACATTTCCTAAAGTTCATATTTATGAAGTTTTAAATAAAATATAAATGACCTGATGACTAATATAATATTAAATATTTTTATAGGAAATGGATATTTTGACAAGAAATAATCCAATAGCTGGACAAAGCAAAGCTTAATCAAGCAAAGGTCATTGTTAAAATTCATTATGAACATGATAAACTTGCCAAAAAATGCTGTTTCCTTTCTCTTAGTTTTAAATTACAGGAATAAATTAAATACAAAAAGGAAGAAACATGTTAAATCTTAATTGGATGGCAAAATTTGGTAATTTGTTTAAAGAAACACGAACGTTTTTACACTCTTTTAAACTATTATTGTTATATATGTTTTTCACGAAGATCAAATCAACAATCTTGTACAAATTCTTGCCTGAATAATTATAGGATTGGAAAATATAAGCAAAATAAAAGTGATGAAAAAAAAGGGATTTTCAGAGAATCTCAGTTTTTAAACTAATATATTTTACTACATTTTTTCTACATTAAAGGAAAAGCTATCTTAAAAATATTGGATTTTTTTACCCTTTCAACGATGCATTTGCCTAAATAATTCAGAATATTGATTTAAGTTTCTTTTTTGTGTGTGTGTGTGTCCCGAATGCAAATTTTAGTTTTTTAAATTACGTTATTTGTCATTGCAATAATTATCTGAATATATCTCTATATAAACAGCTGTTAATAATCCCTTCTAGAGAGACTGAAACGACTTGAACATTAAGGACAAAAGAATCCTGCAGAATTTTGAAATTTAAAAAGATGGATGCTGCAAGAGGGACGTCTTAAGACTTCTTGAAGCCCTGGGCCCCTACACAAAAGTAAGCCCTGGAACCCCTACACAAATCTAGGTCCCGCATATGACCCTTAAAAGTAGACAGTACATAGTATACGTTGGCAAATACTCGTACAAACTATAATCCGAAACAAATAAATGTGCATGACTTACAATCGCACAAACCAGCTAGACTGACTGCCTCTTTTTGACTGAAGGAGTAATGATGGTATATGTTGGCAGGCCTAGGCCTATACATGGACGATGGTCATCACTTTGTAGCCAGTGGACATATCATCCGAAATTCCCAGTTTTTCGGAGAATACATTTGACCATTGAAGTTATTCGAATCATTATCTTTTTTAAACTGAGTCTAGAATGAGACGAGGCCCCCATTGTCACTGAGGTCCTGGGCCCAGGCCCATGTCTTAAGACGTCCCTTGCTGCAGCATTGCAAACAATGCTGACTGAGGACGGCTTTTAATATGTAGATGAGAGTCAGGTATTATGGAATTGTCGAATAATATGGAATACCTAGGTTTTAGTTCTATTTGTAACTGCTAATGCGTGGGAGAAATTCTGAAGAAAGACTCTTATGGTGCATTGTAGTGAGAGTTGACCACTTGTTGCCATACCTCTTGCTACAGAACAATGTTTTACGATTCTCAAAAATGTTTACAGGTAAGAATTCAAACATTTTAACCTTCTAGGGCACATGTGACTTGAATGTATACTAAATAATGTATACTAAAATAATTGCAGTTTATAATACTGCGGTCGTTTTTTTTTTAGCTGACAATGTTTTGTACTTCAGTTTAAGGGTTCATTTTCGAAGATGGCATGTCGGATATTATGGAACACTAGATATTCCATAATGCCGGACACATTTCATTCTGATGTATCATTTGAAAGAAACTTCATGCCATCAACTAAAGAATTAGAAAACAAAGATGCTGAATGTATCTTCTGTCATGGAAAATTCTCTGAAGACCAACGAGGGAAAATTTGGATTCAATGCTTCAGCTGTTTTCTGTGGGTTCACATTCATTATACTAAACTGTTACTTGTGTTAATAAATTTAAAAAAAATGACTTTCCTGTATTCTTAAAAATAGGGCTTTTATAGTTAAAAATAACTACGTTTTATATGGCCTTACTTAGTTTTCCAGTGGTTTAAACTACCTGTTGCATATTCCCGACCATTCTATCATGGTCGGGTATATGCAATAGGTAGTTTATCATTTATCATTTTTTTAAAATAATTTTTGTAACAACAAAGTAATTATTACTGTTTTGACAACCGATAATTCCTTACAATCGTTTATAGTAAATATCCATGATGAATTTAGAGACTTTTATCAAAAACCGGTTAAGTTATTTTTAGAAATGTAAATGGTATTCCACAATACCCGACTATATGTGTATACTTTTAATACGTGTACATATATATATATATGTTGGAACCGTTCAGTTACTATAAACTTTTAATGGAGATAATGGGGAGTGAGTCAGTTTTGACCTACTTAAAGTATTTATAATGAAAAATGTTTATCATTAAATGCAGATACTCGACAAGATTTCTTGAACTCGCATCACGAGGTTCTTAATCCTTTTTTCTAAATACACTAACGATTTAATTGTAAACTCTAATTTAATTTAATTCAACAACAACAATCGATTTCTTCTCTTTTTCTCTCCCGAAAACTCGATTCATTTAATTTTAAATAATAGTTCTGCTTCACATAAATCGAGGTTTCTTTACAGAAAGAGGTTCTCAAATCAAACAATTTGTTGAAAATATTTCTCTTAGAGGATTAGTAAGAAAGCGCAGAGAGAGAGCTCGAAACATATGTATATGTATAAAACATATTTATATAACATAGGTACAAAAAATGTTATGTCTTACGCTGAGTTTGAATCCCATTTTTTAAAAAAAATTATTTCAATTAGAACAATTACGGAAATCATTTTTTAAAATTCAATCCAAAACACTTCAGCTTGTTTAAAGTTAAATATTTATTAATATCTTAACTTCCTTCTTCCGGCTTCAGAGAGACACGAAATAAATTCAGTTTTTTTTTAAATATTTTAGTTTGATTTATTTAAACAATTGTTTCTGTATTGAGATTAGAGCTTATCTAAATTCTTTAAATTAGCAACTAAAAAATATATATATTAAATCCTTGTTGACATGATTTCCCCCAGAAACACGTGTAACAGTTTGATATCTACATAAAATTTATTTCCTAACATTTTATTCCGCACAAAAATTGCACGAAATTTATTCTTTTTTGAAAACTAATTCTAAATGTTCTGGCATAAATGGCAATTACAATTCTAAGCGATCTTTTGTACGTGATGCCAGGTGCAAACATTTTATGTGAGATAGGCAGACGATAGGCTAAAAAGGAAAGTAGTTCATATTGAAGAGGAGCATGATAAAAATATTTCTTTTCCTGGTTTTAATTTTTCTAAATTGTTACGGAAATATGAAACATCTGCTACACCTCGTGCAAAATGATTTCTATATTTTAGTCATACTTCATGACACAAAAACTCGTGAATGAGTGACTTAGTATTCATGGAAGAACGTGTGTCGATGTCTGAACTTGTTATTCGAAATGAAATTCAAAATCTAAATCTGATCTTATCAAATGACAAAACACAATACGTTTTATTTTATTTTTCTAGAGAAAGGGAAATTTAATTTCAGAAAGTAGAAACCTGGGGTAAGTTTTTTTAAGAAACAATAAAACAAATTGACCTCAATTCTTTCGTCGAATCACGTTTTCATGTTATCGCAGAATGTATGTTGCTCTATGAATAGGCGATCGCCATCTTGAACGACTCTTCTGGTGCAAAAGAATTTTTAAACGACAAAAATCGTTTTCACAGTATGAAATGAGAACAAATGCGTTTTGTGTTCTTTTGACACAGTTCCAACTTCTTACTCAGTTCGAAATTTAGAATGAGTTCATGTTCAAAGAGTCATTTCAATTGTATTATTTTTAAGAATTTATTCTACTTTTATTTTGTAAGGGACTTTTGCAAGAAAATTTTCTTCCGATGGTTTAAAATATTTAATATAGTATCTAAAAGTTCACAAATGATTTTAAAAATTTTTCTCTGAAGATCATTTTTTGTTTATTATTTTATTGTTTCATTTCTATTTATCATATTTTTAATTAGTATAGTTTTTTTGGTACTCCTTCATATATTCACTAAAATATTTCAAAAAAATTTCGTCAACAATAAAAGCTATGTTGTATGGCCTTTAAAAATATCAATTGAGGTTAAATAATAGTTAGGACTTCAGTCTTAAATCAGTGCTCAAATATTTTTCTCATAGATACATATTGCTAGGTACTCAAAAAGTTATGAAACACATATATGCCATTTGAAGCAAAAAAAATCAGGATAAAAAAGAATATAATATTCATATAATTTCCATAAAAGGATTTTATAATTCATGTATATATTTGAAAGAAATACCTATGTTTGGAGTATTTGCCTATAAAGAAAGTTTAAAAACTACTTTTCTAAGATATGATAATATCTGCAAGTCATACGTTGCATATTTTAGACATTTCGAATAGAGATTAATTGCAATATTTCCACTGTACTTTTTAAAAGGTCATTTTTTTCATATATTTGCTTTAAAATATCTTTCTTGCCAGTACCGTTAATGAAACAGTAATGTTCAAGTAAAAAGAAGCAATATTTTAATGCTATGTAAAATAAAATTCAATGATCAAGAGGAAATGTAAAACTGATTAAATTAAGAAGAGTTAAAATGAATATTTAGTAAGATCACAAGACAAATAGAAAATCGTTAAAAAAATATTTAAAATTGATTGATGATTTAGAAAAACATTTATGACTAAATACTTGATGCAAAATCATTTAATGCATCAAATTCTTTTAATAAGTATCGAATAAAAACATTTTTATGGAATAGACATCTTATGTTACAAAGTACACCAAAATATAAATTTTTTTTCACTTTTAACTAAATCCATTTAAAGTTGAGTTTTTATAGCTTTTTTTCAGTTGTTTGAGAAAAAGTGGTTCGGTTTGTAAAAGGTTTTGTTGGCACATTTTAATAAACAAATGTATTTTTGAAAGATTAGTGTATCTAATTAATACTGCACAACAATCATCACTAGTAACGTGCAGAGGCGGATTAAGCGGGTGTCGGACCTGGCGGCCACCAGGGACCCCCAGAGCCATCGGAGGCCCCAAACTTGACATATTCCATTTATAAATTCAACATGCAACAAAAAGATCTGAACCGATATTGCAAACCGTATTTGAGTCGTGTAGCAGACCTAGTCATCATTTTTCGGTATATCTAAATTGTTGCAATCTGTAAAAAATTTTCGCTTGCGGTTTTTTTTTCTTTTTGCCTAAATTTTATTTCAAACGAATTAATACTTTTTAAGTCACAAGTCAAACAAGTTCGGTTTTAGTCCACAGCCGAGTTTAATTACTCTCGGGTACATTTTACACTGATGGGAAAAAAAATCCCAACACCCCTATAGAGCACGATGGGTTACAACAGGGAATGAGGAAGCACGTTATCTTATTGGGAAAAAAACCTTGAATGATATTTATAAATCGCAGTACAACAGTTTTAATCGATAGAATGACGTACAAGTTTGCTGTCAGGATATGTGAATTAACCTCAAGAGGGCTCCCATAATCAAAGAAATTTGCTAGTGCGAGACAATAACTGTAGGTGCAGACCCAGTGTATCTAGGTGGCAGAAAGAGTGTTTGCAGACACTGACCTGGCTTTCTTCTAATCAATATACAGTCATCACTGCAGTGGAGTAACATACATCCCTCAACCCCCCCCCCATCGTGGGGAGGGGGCAGAATTCTAAGGTCCCAAAGCCTGAATGACATCAACTATGGCTTGGGGCCCGAAACCTGACTTTTCAGGAGGCTCCTAATATTCTCCGTTACGCCACTGCATCACTGGCACCAAGAGAGAAACAGCTTTGATCGGAGAATACTAAACATTGCCACTCCACTCTCCAATGATCTCTAACGTGACATCACTAAAATCACAGATGTCAATGATTTAGAGCTAATGGTTTGAACGCTACAGCGCGCCTGGCTGGGAGTTATTTCTCAAACGATTGATTTGTTACAGTCCACTGTGTCATTCTGGTGCCGGAACAAGCTGTAATTTCTGCTGTAGATGCACTACGTTCTCCAACCATGTGGTGAATACTGCGTTCTTCTCTGTCAGTGGTGATCCGTGCGAGGTTGAACGATAGTTTTCGTAAGGTAGTGCCTTCCAGGGTCACTGCGACCAAAAATCAGGAACAGTGGATATATTCCTTCTGAGTCTTTCTGTAATATCGTGGAAAGAAAACCCCTATTTTTTTAGCTCAAAAATACTACCTCGTTCAAATTCAGATAACTGTTGATAAGGTCTTCTTCGTCATCTTTAAATCATTTTGAACTAATATCAACTCACTATGTCAAATCTCAACGATAAATAACACTCACGAACTTTATAGAGCGTATTTAAGGTACACTTGATTATTATCCTCCAAGTGGCGCAACTAGCGCTACACTTATGCGACTAACGAGAAATTTGAACATTGGCGGAGCTAGATCTGAGTGGGCCCTGTATCCAAACACTTTCGGGGCCTTTTTTTAGATATAAGAGCGCTGTTAGTTGGATCATAATTACACATGTTGGAGCCCTGCGGCTTGGGGCCCTGTATCAATGATGCATCTGAAGTGGTGGTAGCTACGCTTCTGAATTTGAATTACAGTCATCTTTCAGATGCATAAACACGCCTACCAAATTTCGTCGATATTACATAAATTCTTCTTTGTGTTGGGATTTTAATTCCCCTCAGTGCATTTTACTAATGAAATTAAATGAAATTAAATGATGTTACGTGATGAAAGATATTTCTAGTTCAAAGCAAATTATTTCGTTAGTTGGATTTAGGGCTTAATAGTAAGATAAAGATTAATAAAAGTTGTCTTGGCTGAAATCCGTGATACGAATGAGGGAAAAAAACCGCAACACTGGAGGCCACTTCCCTTTTGAAACAGATGGGGAAAATAGGAAATTTCCTTAATGACCATGTTTGGGAATACCATACTGTAGGAAATAAATGCTACTAGCAAATCATTGCAATACGCTGAGTTTTAATAATTAAAAGGATCTAACCTACTAAAATCTCTAGAAAATTATATTCAAAATTTCAGAAATGAATTTGGAAGGATGGAACAAGGAGCAACTGATTTATTTGGGCTCTCGTTTGAAGAGGAAGCTAGACAAGCTCGGCGGCAGTAAAAGAAAAAAAAAATATTATTGGGGAAAGTAAAGAAGTCGGTTCCGAAATTTTGAAAAAAGGGAAAATTTTATAGTGAATTCATTTAATATCATATGCGATAGGGCAAGGGCAGAACTATCCGCAAGAGCTGAGATTTATCAAACTGTTATAGAACACTTTATTGTATATTTGACGAGAGATTATAGCCTGAAATTAAAAAGGAAGCTACACAAAAATTAAAGGAAACTTACAAAGACGATTATGAATCTTTTAATTTTGACGATATGAATTGGAATAAGAAATGAAAAAGAAGCAAAGATACAATGAAAAACCCCGCTAGAAATTTATCGAATTGCAAGAGAAATCCTAATGTAGAAATACTTTAAAAATATTTTTAACATTACCGATATCAAATGCATCAGTGAAAGATATTTTTCAATTTTAAAACGCGTTAAAAATAATTTAAGAAGTACTATGCGAGAAAAGTCAAATTAAACAATATGGCCATATTATATACAGAACAAAATATTTTGGACAAAATAAATATGGTAAAAATAATTAATGAATTTGCCAAAAAGAAATCAAGTTGTATAGCAAAACTGTAAGCTGAGTAAGGCTTTTAATTTTTTTATATACAGTTAAGATTTTTCTTAAGCTGTTGAGTTTTATTATTAGCAATACTTTTTATTTTGAGAATTTAAAGTATAAGTCTCTCACTGTTTTAGTTTTTCGACTCTTGAGCCGATGGGCCTCAAACCTCTTACCGCCAGGGGCCCCCAACTACCTTAATCCGCCTCTGGTAACGTGTTTAATCAAACAACAGATCCCGCATCAGAAAATATAAATGAAATAAATTTAATAAAACAATATTTTCTAATATCTAATAATGTATCTAAATATTTGTTCTAAAAAATGTTCTAAATTACTGTAAATATAATGAATATGTGCATATCCATTTGTTACGCGTATTATACCGTCGACCGATTTTGCAAATCAGGACTTCGCCAAATGCCGGGATTTGCAGCCAACAGTGAAAAACCATTCCTGTGCTGACTCGAAAACTATAATAACGATACAGCATTTGGGCAACATTTTTGAATTGACGACGTCTTTTAATATGATGAAATTGGTCGACGGTATAATACTTAACCGAAATAAGTACCGAGTTATATCAGTACCGAATTTTGAAAAAAACTTTTTAACTTCCTGAAAGTTTTTCAAATGTATATTTTTCAAAACAGAGACTTAAAAATTACTCTAGTTAAAAAGTAAATAATGCAAAATGTTAATAACACAAATTGTTCTTATTACATCCTCAATTTGTTTAATCAATGCAATTGTTTAATCCTAAATTAATCTAAGCCCTTAAGGAGTAGTTTATTAGAAATCGTGATAAATACAAAATAATATTAATGTATATTCTTGGAGGAAAAAAATGCTATGTTCCAGTTATATACAAAATAATTCAATGCTAAAACTACACGCATTTATAATTTGATTCCATTTTATTATTTATCGCCATCTTATAACAAAACGGAGCTTACTTTGCAATTTATTTTTCAATTCCTACTAATAGTACATTCTCTCCTTATATATATATCTTGTTCAAATTTTCAATCGTTAATAAAATACTTTCTATTATCATACATTCAAGTTCAAATACGTTTTTTAAACTTGTAGTGGATAACACTTGCTGTTAATATAGTTTTTCCAAATATAATATTCATTAATTAATTTTAAAAAAAATAAATAGTAACAAACAAAAATAATAGTTCAGCAGCATATATAGAAAGGAAAATCATTCGTCGTGTCCCTGTAGCGTTGGACTTCTAATCCAAAGGTCTTGCGTTCGAATCCAACCTGAGATGGCCTAATTTTTGAGAATGTGATTTCTTTTTACTATACTATATTAGAATAATTAAATTTAATTTATGAATAAATAGTGACAAACAAACAAAATAGTCGAACACCCTATATAGAAAGGGAAATGGAAAATTGCAAGGAAAATCGCTTTCTATTTTGTCACTTAATAGTGTGATTCTGTCATATGTTTATACATATTTATATTAATTGTAACTATTTAATAAAAAGGAACTAAAATAAAATTTTCCTTTGCTGACCTAAGTAGGAATTGACTTAATTTTTTTTTTTATATTACTTGTTCCATCAAATCCGTACAAGCAATG
This sequence comes from Trichonephila clavata, assembly GCA_019973975.1. NCBI lineage: Eukaryota > Metazoa > Arthropoda > Arachnida > Araneae > Nephilidae > Trichonephila > Trichonephila clavata. Next base: position 10,925 of record BMAO01015938.1, read on the forward strand.
AGAACTCTTGACAGACAAAAAATTGAAATTTTCTCCTGCGGTTACAGAAACAACAAATCTGTATATCTATATATTATTCCGAGTTTTATTTCACGGACTTTTCACATATACTCCTACTCATTTCCTTCTTTTCCCCCCATTCTGTTATATTTTTTTTTATCAAAAAGATCATATTCTCCACATCTGGAAAGCATTTCTACGTTTGCAGTGATCTATTATATTCTTCAGTTTCGTTCCAAACGGTATATTTTTTTTTAACCGGAGGACCAGATAAGTATAAAAAAAAAGGAATAATAAATTTTAAAAAAAAGATGCATCTGAACATTCCAGCGTAGAAGAATTCGTATTTTTTTAAACCTTTTTTCCCTTTCTTCAATAGCATCATCTTTCTTTCCTCCTCTCTCTGTCGATTTGTTTGTTTTATTTATTTATATATATATTTTTTTTTGTCTTCTGACGCCTTATGTTTTTTTCCCCCATCGTTTTCATGCTTATATCAATTCTTGCTTGTGAATTTTCACGCTTTGTTGCTCGCGGCCATCTTTGTACTGTCATTAAGGTTAAGCTCTTTTTGCAAACGATAAACAGTTTCGTTTTCGAAATCTGTTTCGTTCCTCATCGATGGTTTGAATAATAGTTTATGTATGTGTAGTTTACGATTTTATAACGGAATTTACACACCAATTTCTCTTCAGTGCCTGCTTCGTGACACATTACATATAATTTCTTCCTCAACTACAGGTCTCAAACAGATACGTTCGATGATAAAAAGATCTCGATTATGGCTATTTAACTGTTTGTAATGGAGCATCAAAATGCATTTAATTGAATCTGTTATTTTAACTCTCCACATACTTGTTCATGTGAATTGTTTTGGGCGTTTTACGAATGGATATTGTTTAGAAAAATTCGAATGGTATAAAATGCAGGTCATATATGCGGAATTAAAAATAAATTACTTGTTTAATCTAAATATTTTTATGTAAAATGTTTCCAATGCTGCTACAAATAAAGTAAATTAAATTAACAATAACATAAAATATAAATTTAAAAGGCTAAAGGCATCTGAGAGTTATTTAAAATGAACTCTAAATAGAATAAATGGTTTAAAATATGGGAAATTCACAGGAACATTTGAACCACTTTTAACAATGTTGATGTTGTTTTTTATTTATTTATTAGAAAAATAAAATTAATGTATAAAAAAAATTTAAATGCCTGGCTACAAAATGAAAATTCTGAATTTTTTATGATTCTGAAACCAAACATTACGTCAATTTGAAAGAAAATTCAAATGTTGTTCAAGTTTTCTTTTCTATTCAAAAAACGTAATATTCTTAAAAATAACGCACAAAAAAAAAAAAAAAAAAAAAGAAAGAAATGAAGTTTTTTAAAAATATTACTTTGAAAAATAAGTCCTAGCTTTAACTCTGAAATTGCGAACAATTTTTAACTAGATTTTGTGTTGATTTTGTTTTGTATCTATTGTATTATTCGTATAATGCCCTTTGTTTCTTATTATTCAATGTAAACAATGTAAGATCACAATTAATACAAAAATCTTTTTTATTACTTCTGACATTAAATAATCAACAAAAAAATTAATGCCAAATGTTCTACATATTTAAAACAATAAAATGGCATTTAAATTTATTGAAACTCTACCACATTTTCTAATTTCTTATTATTATTTGTTACACTAGTTTATATGTACTGTGAATGTTCAGATTCGTAACTATTACATAAAGCATAAAAATATGCTTTAAAATGTTTAAGTTATTCACTGTTTATGTTATTATATTTGAGTATTTGTATTATTAATTCCCATTTAGAGTCTTATCTTTTAGATAAGAAAATTGTGCAAATTATTACTAAATTACAAAAAAAAAAGGGATCATTTGATGTTAGGAGATTAATCTTAATCAGCTATGGTTCAAGCCTCAGTTAAGATATCCGACTACTTGCGACAACTTTTTTTTAAAAAAAATGGAGATGTGGAGATATTTTTGTTGTTTTTAGATTTGTTTAGTACATTTTAAGAAAAATATGCTAAAATTAAGAAGAGAAAAAGAAATTATTATTACTAAAATGGGAAAAAATAGGTAAAAATGTACAAAAAATTGCATAAACGCGGCCCTTTCTGTACCCAAACTTTATGAACCAATTTTAAATTTTCCAATTCTGATGTGCTGCTATTTTATTCATTTTTGAAATGACCTTCAGGATAAGATATATTTTAATTTTTACAAAAATAAGAGCACTTTATCTTAGTTATTATATGAAATTTCTTTAAAAAAAAAAACAGTGATTATATTCACATACAGGACTGTAAACTTTGTAATAAAACAGAGATATATAAATCTGAAGGTTTTAAAACACTTCTACTATTATACAGAACATGCACAAAAAATTTCAGTGAATTATTTTCAAATCTATTTTAGCAATCGCTGGTCCCACATGAGCATTTTCCAAAAAAAAAAAAAAATTTTTGAGTAAAGCGCGTTTTAAAGTATGACATCTTGCTTAAAGTAATGGCATCTGCTTTTATTAAAAATCTTGTAGTTTTTGTTCTAGTGAACGGAAAATAATTTACTTGGTTTTTTTTATAAAGGTAATAAGATGGCCTATAAAATAAAATCATAAAAAAATTGCACATTTTTGACAAAATTCACAATTTTAGGGTAGTCGGATACCTTAAAAATCATAACATATCAAAAAAGATAAGCATATAAAGTAGGACTTTAATTCCTATTATTATTGTTGTTCCAGATGCCTTAAGAAGACAGCCTCATGAAAAATGGTGAATGAATTTTAAAAAAAGATATAGAAATTTAATTAAATATAAAGAAATTTAATAGAAATTTATTAAGATTATTAATATTTAATTAAATCTGACTCTTAAATTGTGGAGTGAAATAAAGTTAGTCCTCTCTTTAAGGTAGGCAGAATAATTTAACAGTAAAAGATAAAATTTACGTGTTCAATTAAAATCCATGAAACATAATATTATCTAAATTTAAATGTTTGTATTCCAAATGGGCAAGTTTCAGAACGATCACATTATAAATACTATCACGTGTACTCCATTAAATTCAAAACAGATTGACATTCGACTTGTACCTATTGATCGACTTGAAAAGTTTAGATAAAATTTCAAATTTTGTAATGGGCAAACATGTTTAGATATTAAGATTCTTCGAAAAATGTTTCAAAACTGAAAAAAATAATTTTTATATACGTTGTAATGATTTCGCATGTGCGCCTAAAAGTGTTGGAGGAATGTAAGGAACACTAGCTATATAGTTCAATAAGATAATCTAATTTATTCACAATATTAATCACCACACCAATTCAATCGATCCAATCTAAGAGAGGCTCCCAATTAATCACCGTGCAGACAATAAAAGAGGTAAGCGAGATATGAGAAAACTTTAATACTAACCACACTTACTTAAGGCGATAACTATGACTTTTAGCTATTTAATCTGGATTTAATTCCAGTGACAATTCGTCACCTTAAGTAATTCAGCTATCAAATCTTAAATATCCGCGATTCACATTCAATTTGATTAATCTCTGCTCTGATAGCAGTCTATCTTATCTCTTTTTCTATCCTGAAACCCTAGACTATATATAGTAGTCTTAATTAACATAATCACGTCTTCTTCGAAGAGGAGTTTTATAATAAAATAATTTTTAAAGTCCAGAAATTCCCCAAAAGGACTATTAGTAGAAGGAGCTCAGGTAGAACCGTCACAACGTGTACTTTTAAATCAAGTGCATCTTGTTTAACTATTGGCTTTATTGTTGTTGACAAATTTATATTTTTCAGAAGAAAGTTTCTGACAAAGCAACAAAATGGCAACAGAACTAATTGACTGGAAACACGTGTTTTTCGTTGTCATGTAACTGTGACGTCACATGAAGTTAGCCCATTAAATACACAAAGATGGCTATTAAGTATTGTACTTCAGAAAACAGTCCAATTCACATGAATTCTTCCTCTTTACTACGTCCAAAAATGTGTCACAAAAAACTAAATTAAACAATTCAATCTCTTCGCATATTTGCATATGCAACTGTGGAGAACTATCATAGGTTCTCATGTAGAAATAAAAACTAAAAGCAAGCACAAACCTCACAAATATATAATACAAATTGTTAATGAAAGTTTCATCTAATCGTAATAAAAAAAAAATTCTTATTTATGCCTCAAAATTTGAAAAAATAACGACGTACCCATTTTTCTTCACCCCTTTCCATTATTAATCAGTAAAAAAAAATATTTTCGATTACGACACTTTGCCAAATTCAAGTTTCATTGTATATTTCCCATAGAAACTCATGAAATAGAGATTTTTTTTTTATATAAACATCAGAAGTAATAAAATTTTTAACTCGATATTTTCCATACATTCAGTTACATAGAAATAATTTTCGATTTCTTAGTAGAAATTTATAATAAAATATTTATTTTAGAGAATAGTATTTATCAAGGATATTTCTTTTTGTTTTAAATATATAAAGCAAAATATTTTAACCGATGTCATTCATTTAGTTACAAGAAGAAAAATATTATTATAGTACATTTGCTTTAATAATATTTTGAAAAATCAATATTTTACCTCCCCAGAAAAAAAAAATTCTTAAGTTTTTGAAAACATATTTCTATGCAAAAAAAGTATCCTTGTTTTTAGACTAACACAAAATTTAAGAATTTAAATTAAAACACATTGTCATGATTTTTAAATAGATAATGCGTGATAGATGTATTGCATTTTGTACTAAGGTTGACTATTTTTTTTTAAGTAACATTGATTCTGTTAAAAATTATTTGTAATATTATGAAATGGAAAGGTATAAATTTATAAAAAAATAAGTTAGATAAAAATTTATAATTTAAAAATGTTTACTATCTGTATCAAGTACAATTAATTTTCTAAAATCAAAAAGAAGTGACAGACAGGGGTATTAGTTCACACTCTGTTTGAACTGTAAAAAATAAACCACAAAATTTAAGTAGCCATTTTCTTCACTATAATCATCAATTTATTAAGTAATATCAAAGTATAGTTATATATATATCAAGCATATTAAATTTATCTAATAGGATAAGCATCATACAAAAATATAATGATTTATATAAAAAATAAGAACCTTCTGATGAGGAAAGGAAATGTTTGTATTTAAATATATTTTATAAGTGCAACAAAGAAAAATGGCAAAAAGAACATCTTCAAACTTAACCTATTACGTAATCTGAAAATCACATCAACAGAACATCTGCCTCAAACTGCTTTTCGACTTCCAGGATTATTAATCGGAAGAAAAATGCAGGAATTTCTGAAAATGGCTAAAAGGAATGAAAGTGTTCGAGAGAAAAAAAAGTGTTCTGCCACAAGGCAGAGAATTCTTACGTGAATAGAATTCATTTTTCATTGTTTCCCTGCGATTAAATATAATTTCGATTCTAAAAGGTGAAAGTTTATCTTCCTTTTCCGCTCTAATAAATGTCATGTTATAAAAAATACAATTCCTGGTGACATCAGGCAAAGCCTGAGAATTCTTTTATAGCGATGTATTTTACAGCAGTGGTCTTCAAACTGTGTTCCACGGAACCCTGGGGTTCCACAAGACATACCAGGGGTTTCACGAGTCACAATAAAAAAGTTGAGAAGAAATAAATGCATATGTAAAATGGATTCACACACACATATGTATTTATATATAGTTACAAATATAGTACAAGTTTGTATAGTTACAAGTATGTAAAGCTCATCCAATTCATTAAAACTGAAAATTTTATTTATATAAAATAACTTTATTTTACAACACTTTTATTATAATATAATAATAAAACGTTTTATTTTTATACATATAGTTCTTCCTAGATTGTGAATATTCTATTGTTTACTATTTCGGGTTTCACGAGACTATTTTATACCCGTTAGTTAGCATTATGTCTTGCAAAACTAAATAGTTTTCTTATGGAAAATGCATCTTTTTGAAAAACAACACCTATAATGAAGGAAAGGGAACAACATAACAACAGAGAGTTGATGTTAAAATTTAAATTTAAGCAAGAACGGCTTCTAAATTTTAAGTTGCAAATTCATAGAAAATACACAGGATTTCTCAAACAGTTATAAACATTTTAATGCCATTCAGAACGTTGTATTTATAAGTGAAATATATTTCTGAACGTAAGTGGGTACAATAACAAAGTATGAAAACAAATGAAACTCAGAATATTAATGCGATTGCATTTAATCTCAATAGACCAAGACTTCGACAGTGCGTGTAAAAAATACTAGCACATATCAAAGTTACCAAATATAATGCATAGATAGGTAACTTTACAATAATATTTTTAAAAAAAATTAGGTTATAATTTTTTAATAATAATGCAATACTCTTTTTTTAATTGCCTTTACATAAAGTACCTATAACTTGTTGATCTACTTTAAATATTATTTTGAAATATTTTCTTCGAAGTATATGTATGGAAATGTGGTTCCAAAAAAAAAACACTTTCTAGTTCTAGGGGTTCCACGAAAGGACCTTCAATTCTGGGGTTTCCATGAGTTAAAAAACTTTAAAGACGACTGTTTTTTACAGTAATAAACTTTTTTATAAAGAAAGCTAAAAGTCGTTTAGAATATTCATTCCAACAGTTCCTGTCTGTCTGTTTTTGTTTTCTGAAACAGTGGTTTTCACGAAATATGTAATAAAGGATAACTGAACGGCTTTTAGAGAACAAATTATACTAACCAAGCTCTAAGTAAAACAATCAAATGGTTTAAATCAAACCACAGAGTTGCAATTAATATTTTTGAAATGTAACGTGCCTTTTTTCATTAAAAGTTTAAAATAGTTTTCAAAAATTCGTTTCGTATTAAATAAAATTATTAAAAGTAAACTTTTAAAGTAATTAATTTTAACAACAGTCAAAAGTTGAAAAGAGTTGTACTAAAGTTGGTATTAAAATATCTTTTTGCGCAATGATCTCCAGCCCCCGACGAGTCGCGAACCGGTACCGGTTCATGGATCAAATGGTACCCGGCCCCCAAGGAACATTAAATTAATTTTGTTTTGTTTACTGTGGTGTATTTCTCTCGGGTTTGTGCGACTTTCTAAGGAAATCACTTGATGATCCATGTTAAATCACTTTATATTTGTTTTTTGGTGTAACTTACGAGGGTGAGTCGGAAAATAAGTTTCCGCTGTCGACAACGGTAGATTTGTGCATGAGAGTCAAAACATAGAATGAGACAAAAAGATAAGACATAACTTTATTTTTCCACATAAGTACCAAGTACATTGAAACATTTGTCATGCCGCTTGATAAACTTCAAAAAACACTGCAGGAAAGCGGAATACGGAAGAAGCGTTTACTTTTGCTTGAACTTTTTGGTGGTTGGAACCATCAATGCTACGCGGTACTGTGACACCCTGTCGAAATTGAAAGAGGCGATTCGGAAAAAGCTGCCTGGGCTTCTCAAATCTGGTTGTTGGGTGACAATGCGAGACCACACTCGGCAAAAGCGTATTGCAACTCTTGGTTGGGAGCGCGTACCCCATCCGCCATTAGTCCTGATCTCATACCAACTGATTTTAATCTGTTTCCATCTTTGAAGAAGAATCTCGCCGGAAGGCAAAGCTGAAGTCAAAAAAGCCGTTAAACGCTTCTTCCGTATGCAAAGCCCTGAGTTTTTCCTGGAGGGCTTTTTGAATGAGTAATATGAAGAAGCTTAACAAGCGGTATGACAAATGTCTCAATGTACTTGATACTTATGTGGAAAAATAAAGTTATGTCTTATCTTTAATGTCTCATTCTGTGTTTTGACTTTCATACACAACTTTGACCACAGTCGACAGGGGAAACTTATTTTCCAACTCACCCTCGTAATTTTATTCTGAAGGCATGTTTAAATACAATTAAATTAAAATTATTAAATCAAAGCAATCTAAAATATAAACAATCAGCATCCCACTCTCAGCGAACCGCCAAAAATTGTCAAACGTTGACCGATCCGCGGCAATAAAAAGGTTGGGGTATAGTGGATTAGAGCGGGTTAATTTTATATTTTTCTAATAAATCATATGGTATTGGAATATATTATATTTGTTTAAATAAATCGTTTGTTATCACTGTTTAATTGATAACTATTTTTTGTAACTAACTCGCAAAATAAAAAATCGGCAAAAAATATAATATTTCGACACTTTGAATTTTGTATAAGAGTTCGTAATATGACTTGCCTGGCCCACATTTGGTGTGTGTAACGGTTTTTGTTATACATATAATAAACGCTGCAGTAAATAAAGTTGATGTGATTTTTTTTAAAAAAAAATTATGAGGGTATTTAGAACAGAGAGTTTTAATAAACAATTTGTCATATTGTAAATAATATAATAACCATTCAAAATTTTCCTTGCAACTAGCTAGAATAAGAATACATGGTCCATTATTTATGCTTAACAATAATTTACTAGTTACTCAAAGTATTATTTTGAAAAAATTTTACATGTAAATAATTAGTAATAATTAGTAATACAGCAATATTTAACAAGAACTATTTAGTAATAATTTAGTGAATTCATATTCGCTAAATTAGTACTAAATTAACAGTATATTATATTTAAGCTCTTCATTTGTATTCTATTTATAATAATCGAAATAAATAACAAAATAAACTTTCAATATTCATTTTAAAAATAATTATTATAAGTGTAGAATTTTCAGTAAAGTAGAGAATAGTTCTGAAATTAAAAAATATATATATATATGCATTTCGCTTCAGCTTCTTAACATTATTTATTACCAATCATAAATATTTTTTCATAATTCACTTTTAATTGTAAATCCTCATAAATTCATTTCTTTAATTACCTCTGTAGGAAACCGAATAACGATTTACAAAATACTATGATAACGTTTTTAAATTTAAGACGGTCACATGATAACGTGTTCTCCAATGAATTTAAAAAAATTGACATTAGATTAGTACTGGTTGTTCTACTTGTAAAATTTAGATTAAATTTCAAATTCGATAATTTGGTAAAGATGTTCAAGTATTAAGATTTTTCAAAAAGTTTTCAGAATTAAAAAAATATCTATACTATATATACGAGTGCTTTTAAATCGAGTGCATTCTGTTTATTTATGTGTTGTTATATTGTTGACAAACATGTACTTAAAAGAAAGTTTCTGCAAAAAGAAGAGTTGGCAACAATGAAGACATTAACTGGTTGGGTGAAAACACGTGATTATCGTTATCATGTGACTATTGCGTCACATGAATTTAGCCCATTGAATTAGAAATGGCTGGCTTCCAGAAATATTGCGCTGTAGGTGGCTCTGTAAACGGAAATTAAATGACCTCAGCAAATTTCTAACATATTATGGATTGATGCGACAGAAATCTGTAACAGATTAAACATTAGCAGTATGAGTAAGATAAAAAGATCTAACTGCATTTAATCATGGGCAAATTCTTAGGTGGCAATAATACATGGATCATTCTATCGCAAGAAGTGGTGCACGCGTATTGAGTCACAGAAATCAATGCGTCACTGTTGTGAGTATTATCTGGTAAACCCATTCCTAAAAAGGTCAATTAAGGTGGACAATAGAATGTGGATGAGAGGGGCTATCGAGCCTAATTCGCATTGCAACAGCGGATAGACGCCCTACAGCGCAAGAAATCCCTCAACAATTTATTTCTAGAACACAAACAAATGTTTCTTAGCAACCTTACCGTCCAGAATTATATCCTCACTATGAAATATAGAAACCATCGTCAGATGAGAGAATCTCATCACTATATATACGTCCAGGGACGTCTCAAGGCATGGGCCAATTGGGCCCGGGCCCAGGGCCTCACCCTCGATGGGGAGTTCGTTTCGTTCTCGACTCTGTCATAATAAGATCATGATCCGGATAATTTTAATGGTCAAATATTATTTCTATACATATTCTCCGAAAAACAAGGAATTTCAAACTGCATGCCAACGACTACTATTATGTGATGACCGTTGTCCATGTCTAAGCTTAGGCCTATAAGGCATAAACAATCATTCAACACATTTAGTTAAAATACGGACATCGGTCGAGCTGGTTTGTGCCTAGATTTTTGAGATTGTGAGTCGTGCACATTTATTTGTTTCAAATTACTGTTTGAACGAGTATTTGACAATGCATGCTACATACTGTCTACTTTTAAAGATCTTAGGTAGGGCCTACTTTTGCATGAAGGTCCAGGGTCTCGAAAAATCTTCTCTGGACCCAGGACCTCAAAGAGTCTTAAGACGTCCCTGTATACGGCATTGTCTTAGAAATGTCTCCACTGGCCGTCAGACATGCAGATAAATTTTGCCTGGACAGATGAGTACAGAATCCCATTGTTGCACGTCGATAAAAAGGTAAAAGAATGGCACTAAACTCATGAAGCAGTATATTCTCTTTGCTATCAGGAAGCTTTGCTAGCTATTAGGGAAGGAGGGAGCATCTTGTCAGGGATCTGCTTGCATAGACTGAAGTAAGACCTTTGGAACTTGTGACATCGTCCCTCATAGTTACTGTGATATTTCTGATGAACATGAGTTCGCTGTTTTTGCACCTTCAGCATCGCACTAGAGACCTCATCCCTTAACAAGATTAATGGGAATATCTAAGATGCCCTCCAGAAAAATTTTCAATTTATTTCCTGTCTCAGATGTATCAAATATTTTAGAACTATGGAGATTGTTAAGAGGTTGTAAGTCCTTTAGGTTTTCCTTTGCTTCCAGAGTCTTGTGAAGCCCGTGTGAAACGAGTCGCCGTCGTCATCAGGTGATGCTACACGATACTAGACAAGTACCTCTAACTACGTAGCTCTTCAGCATGTATATATACACGAGGGTTGTTTTTTAAGTAAAAGGTCCATTTGTTTTTTTAAAAATAAACAACAATATTTTGTTTCAAAAAACCTTTATTTTAGGATTGTACATACTTTTGCCTATTTTTCTTCATAGTTGCCGAGTTTACTAATGCACTTGTCATACCTTAGAACTAAGTTTTGAAAATCCTCTTCAAAGAAGTCTGCCGCCTGTCGGACAGCCAAGAGTTCGCGGGAGCTTTCCCTTCTTCGTTGTCACTGAAGCGCTTCCCACCAAGACTGTGTTTAAGGTACCCGAAAAGGTGGAAATCGTTAGAGGAGCAGGGTTCGGGGCTGTATGGTGCATAGTCCAAAATCTCCCAGCCAAAAGATTCGATTACGTCTCGAGTCGTTCGAGAAGTGTGAGGCCTTGCGTTATCGTGGAAGAGCAAAACATCTTTTGACAGCATGCCACACCGTTAAGAAGTGAAAGCGGCCGTGAACTCTTAGCTGTCCTACCAGGCGGCAGACTTCTTTGAAGAGGACTTTCAAAACTTAGTTCTAAGGTATGACAAGTGCATTAATAAACTCGGCAACTATGTAGAAAAATAGGCAAAAGTATGAACAATCCTAAAATAAAAGTTTTTTGAAACAAAATATTGTTGATATTTTTTAAAAATAAACTGACCTTATTTAAAAAACAGCCCCCGAATAACACAAAATTAAAATAATATTATCATTAATCATTACTAAAATGAATCTGAATTAATTTTAGAAAACCCAGTTTGTTCGAATTTTGTTGAATGCTCTTTTCATAAGCGAAAAATAAAACTAAATTTTCAAATAAATTCGTAAAAGAGAAAATTTAGTTTTAAAAAAGGCAACAGATGATAAATTTATCAACGCCTGTACCAAATTGAAAAATAATATTAAAGAAAATCTTTGCAAAATAAGAACAGTCGTTCTAAAAAATGGTTTTATCTGTTGATTTGTTTTCCTTCAAGGCGGAAGATGATTTGCATTTCAAGAACAATGAAATTCCCGCCCATTTCCAAAAAAGAAGCATACGTCCACTTCCTGATTGGAACAAGTAACAACTCTGGCAGAAGATTATCACTTTTTCTTTTCTTCTTCCTCTCCACGCTTTGGAAAAAGTTCGCGTAGGTCATCAGTGGGATAATCGAAGGTTTGTCCACTTCAAAAACTGCAAACCCAACCCAAGTGTTTAAGAAGTGGGGCATCATTTTGGACAATAGCACAAAATGAGGTGTTTACTAGTAAATGTTTGACAATTTGAAAAAAAAATAATGATAAATATTCCCAGAAATAAAGCAGTAATTCAAATAGCACAGATTATTAAATCGATTATTTGAAAATCTATTCATTTTGAATGAGCTCCATTGTTAAAAAAATGAACTGCAGTGAATTAATTTATATCTGGAAGCTGTCAAAGAATTTACAATTCGAATCATTTTTAGAAAAGTGGTTTTAAGATAACTTTTTATGTTTTTGAAATATTTCCCCTTAAACAAGCTTTTTAAAACAAAAGGGTTAATGGTTTCTAGCAAAGGTTTCCTTAAAAATTATCTTCATCTTTGGAGAATTTTTTTTAAAAAAATCACTATATCCATTTTTTAACCTAAATAAGGTTCTACAAGCACAATTTTATTCAAATTTTTTGAAGTAATTATAATCTGACTATCTGAAATTCATAGATAAATATGTAACATGATATGCATCTACTTATACTAAATTTATTTTTCCCGAAAAAAAAATAGAGAAAATATCTTTAAAATAAACACAGAAAGAGGATATTGTTTGTCGTCCAATCCTATTATATTTCTCAACAATGAGAATTTAAAACCATTGTGAAAATGAGATTGGAATTAAAATATTGACAATAATTTATTGATTCGAATCGAAAGCTTTGCAATCTTTTACGGTTTAAAATTTTTTTTAAAAAACTATGCTCTTCAAAAAGAGTTGAAATGCCTTGAAAACATTTTTATAAGAAAAAAAAAATATCAGTTAAAAATTTGTTTTATTCAAGCTTAAATAATTTTGATATACATTTAAATTAGTTTCTTTTATAATTTTTATATACAAAATGAAAGTATAATTAAAAAAATGCAGACTTTAAAAAATAAACTAGATACATTAATTTTAAAGTATCATTTAAAAATATCTACACAAAAAACTAAATTTTTAAACACAATCATTTTATAACTAAGCATATATATACATATATATATATGGGGTTAGAATCTTTGATTAAAGCAGGGGTCTAAGCATTATCAAATGCTTTTATTAGTCCATAACTTTTTTTTTTATCAATAATGGATTCAGAACATCTATTCTTTTCATCTCTTTATCACTTATTTCTCAGTATCTAAGTAGAAGGGACAAGGTTGGATATCCGAAAAATTGGTATTAACCCTACGAAACAGTCCTCGGTCTTATATTATAACTCAGTCAATATTTATAGATATTGCAGCAGCCATCATTTCTTACATCCAAATTTGTAGCATCTTATATGTTATACCTAAAAATTGAAAAAACTCATAACTTAACATACAATTTTAAGAACTCATAACTTTGAAGAATAAACTTTGATGACAATATTCAAAAACTTCAAATAAAAAATTAATTACAGTTTTAAAAAACTAAAAAACACCCTTTTTATAGTTAATCGAACTAAGTTGTAATTTAATCTTTTAGTCGCTAAATCTGGAAATAGGATCTGAAATGAGTCACCAGATTCGGGATGGGATCTGAAAATGGGAAATCATTAATCTTGATGATCCTGATCAGGATAATGAAACAAAATAATTAAACTATTGTATTGTCATCGGTCCTGGACAAGTGAGCAAAATTTCGAGTTAATCTGATCTTTTAAAGTGAGTAAAAATTGAGTTCAAAGGTTCCATTACATACAAGTGAAGCTTATAAAAGGGTGTTAAAAATCACAAATTTCATTCCTATATGTATAAGGTTCAAATAACTCATAAAGACAAAAAAAAATTTTAAAAATGGTAATTGTGTTTAAAAAAACAAAAAAAGAAAAGAGTAGGTTTTTAAAAGCCAATAGATTTCTTAAAATATTCAATCAGTTGAAAAAAATATTTTAAGTCCCCAAACCTTCCTCAAATATTAAAATAATAAAATTAGAAAGATTTATTTCCTTAATCAAGGAAGGTCGAATATATTTTAATCTTGTGTGATATAAATGGTTTAGATGACAATTTTCTGTATAGTAACAAACTATATTTCAATTCGTGAAAACAGAAAGTACGGAATTTTTTACCTTCAATTTAACTAAAGTCCTTGAACTTTGTGCCCACAGTTTGGTTGAAATTAAGGAAATAAAATCCAATAATAGTTAACTTTAATTCATGACTCAATGCTGACTCTTGTAAACATTTTAAAAAGTACGAAACCATTTCTCAAAGTCTCTCAGTAACCATCAACCAACCACTAGTAATTTATTCCAAATTCCTAAATTCAATCACTAACAAGTCTATTCCATACTGCTAGTTTAACGAAATCAATTAACAGATTATTTTATTTAAATATATATATAAATAAATTCTGTGTGTGTGGTTGAGAATTCTTTTACAATTCGAAATTTGAGCAATCGATTCATAATCTCTAGTTAAGTGCAGATTCAATGCTATTGTAGGAGTAAACAACATTGGAGAATGGACTTTTGTCTCAAAAAACCGGACATAGTTCATAAACCTCAATCAAAAAAACATGAATCTCGGTGTGGCCTCTCATTGCTATTCCTGCCCACACTGTAACAAACGCCTCCTCTGTTGAGATTTCTTTCGAGGATATTTATTTTACGCTACCTAATATCTAATTTTTTTTCCTCATCGAAAACCTTCCAGAATTTTCATGAAGAATAAATACAAATTCGTCAGCAGAAAGTTCTTGTCACCAGCTGTTCGTACCTGCAGTTTTGACATTTATAGATTCGGTGCGAGCGGGTTTGTGTTAAGTAACGTGACAAGTAACACAATGGCAAGTCTCGTTGTAAACAATCCACCCCCATGATGCCTACGGAAAACAATTTGTCATGATATGGGCCTTCCCGCCGAAGCATGGGTTTGACGTCAAAAATATAACTTGAAGCAATCTTACGTAGAAAGCGGTCGTTTGCCTTTAGATTATTCCTACGACGTGCAGTTTGTTTTTTCTTCTAATAAAATAATCTTCGATATTTTGGACTACTAAATGGGCCAAATTCATGTGACGTTATTGCCACATGATAACGACAATCAGTTGTTTCCAACCAATCAGTTCATAAATCCATGTGACGTCGTAATCAAATGGTAAATGCAAATATGATTCCAACTAATCGGGTCATGCGCTTCATTGATGTGAACTTTTGCTCTTCACATAAACTTTCCTTTAAAAAGTATATATTTGTCAACAATAATAACGCCCTTAAGTAAACAAATACACTTGGTTTAAAAATGCATGTATAAAATTAGAGATTTTTTTATGAAAATTTTAAAATCTTTTTGATAAAATTTTTTTTCGTAATACTTTCTTATGAAATTTAAAATTTTACAATTAAAACTACAAGTACAAGTTAGTTTAATGCAGGTTTTGAATTCAACGGAGATCACGTGATTGTCCTTATCACGTGACTGTCATGAATTTAGCCCCTGATTATATTTTAACTTTCAGTAATTTAACTTCAAAAATGTTTAAAATTAATTATGTTAAAAAATGAAGAAACTTTTTTTTAGTATTCTGGGATGGCAACAGTGATTTAATCATATAAGGCAGCAAAATCAAATATGACTCATGTTTAAACCAGGGTCAAACTCGTGGCCCACGGGCTGCATGTTGCCCGCAACGAGCATTTTTGCGGCCCGGACAATATATCGGCACACAATAATATATAATTTTGGGGGAAAGCAACTTACGCGCGCATCATGACAACACCATGTTTAAATAATACTGCATCGGGTCACAAATACACAGAAAAAATTTCCAATCATAGAACTGAATTTGAAACAAGATTCAAAGATTTTAATTATTTGGAGGAGAAGACACGTTTTATTTATTTTCTTCAATTTTCTCAATGAATATAGACTAAGAACCCAACCACATGCAAATGGAGGTGATCCAGATTCGGTGCGACTCAAATTTCAAGGCAAAATTCATTGAAGTGAAGGTGCCCGAATTTTACAAATATTTACCATCCACGTTTGAAAATGCTCGAAAATTCGAATATGAAATTATTTCTATATTTGGGAATACTTATCGGTGTGAACAGTTATTTTCAGTTATGAAAGGAAATAAGTCTCCTGTTGGAAATAGTATTAATGACGCTCCCCTTGGGTCAGTTTTGAAAGTAATCACTGTGAACCAAATTTCTCCCGAAATAGAAAAGATAGTAGCAGATAATAGATGGCAAGTGTCGAGACGCAAACATTACACACACACATTTTTCTTGTTCTTTTATGTATATATTTATTATAATATACATTCAAAATAAACCTCGTTTCTATATATATATAAATAATGATTTTTTTTTTTTTTTTCTGCCCACTTTAAGTTAAACTTTATTTGCTTGATCCAAGTTAACCTTTGAGTTTGACACCCTTGGCTTAAAACTGATTAATTTAGATTTAAATAGTACATTGTTATGAGAATAACATTTTTCATTCTAGGACATAGGTTCTTGTCGTGGACGATAGAGGTGGTCGTTTGAGGCTTTAAGGGGGGGCAATAAAAGACCCAGAGAAAATTAGGAGGCGTTGAGATGGCAAGGAGGGGCTTTGGGAGATAAACCAAATATTGTCTAAAAAAGACTAAAAAAAAAACACGCTGATTATGTACTAGCAAAAGTAAACTTTAAAACTGTTTATCTTATGTTGACTACTATCTTAAAGATTACATTGCATTCAGACCTACATTAAATTGAATGATATAGTGCCTTTTAATTTCTGTAGTGCACGTGTTGTTTCTCTTTGTGAGCAGTAGGAAAAATGTTCCGTCCGCTGTATTTCATTACGTATATTATCCAAGAAACATAATTAAATATGTTAACCAGGAATAAACGTGTGATTCTTTAAAGGCTGAAACTATCGATTCATATTTATTTTGAAAGCAGTAGTTTATTATCAATTACTTCGTATCTGCAAAACCCCCTACCTGTCTTTATAACAGGTAAGCTAAAGTGCAATTAAATAAAGTGCAAAGCTTTTAAATGAAGAAGAAATTCAGTAAAGCATTTCAATTCCAACAATATCCCATATCTGACTAAAATATATAATATTACACAGTCAAATATATTTGTGGCAATAGCTATCTAAGATTCGCAAATAAAAAAATTGGGTTTTAGAAAAAAAATTAAATTAAAAATATATTCTATTAGTAATAAAATATTTTTTAAAAATTTAACTCTTGTTTTCACCATGTATTATGTACTCTCTTAATTCTCTTGAGTGGGAGGGGGCGGCATCGAAATATTCACTAGAAAAGGGGACAGTACCGAAATATTCTCGAGAAAAGGGGTCGGCAGTTTAAAAAAAGGTTGGGAACCTATGATCTAGGACTTGAAAAAAAGTGCACTCGAAGGTATGGTTAGCGAGTAAAGTTTCCCTGGTTACATTGGACTAGATAGTTTTAAAAAAATGAAACTAGTTTCCTTTGATCTAGTTAATTAATTTCGGGTTCAAACATAATTAATCAAAAGGAAAAAACTGCTGCTAAAGAATAAAAACAGGAACAGGAAAAAGCAGAAGTATAGTTACTTCGAATTATCAGAATGAACAATCTTAATAGCGGTAGATAGTTGGAGAAAATTATATTATAAATTTAATGCTTATTTGTACACATTTTTGAAGGAAGTATTGATTCTGAGGTAAAATATAATTAATAAAATAAATTAAAATATATTCGAATAAAAATGCAAGCATCTGTGTCTTTCAGAAAATCTACATTCATTCAAAATTATCAATTTTGACAGGTTAAACACGAAAACTTAACTTTCTACCTTTGATAGTCTTACACGAGATTTTCAAACAATTTTCCCTACTTGTTAAATAGTTTCGCTATCGATACATCGGAGGTAGAGGGCTTATGTCTCTTCATTGATGAGTAGAAATTCTGTTTGAACACTCATTCTCGACGTATTGCCATACGGCAGTGATTCACAAACTGTGGGACGCGTTCCCCTAAGGGGAAGGGGTCGTGATAACCTTAAATGGAAAGCACAAGCTTGTCGAAAATAAAAAATCATTTTTTAAAAAAATTATTCATTTACTGAAGAAGCAAAAAAAAAAAAAAAAAAGCATTCTGACAAAATAAAAAATAAAATATACGTTGCAATTTAAAAATTAGAAAGGAAAAGTAATATATTTATCCTATGCTTGGAAGTAAATTACTTAATACATCTATTACTTAAAAAGTAACATATACAAAATTTAGCAGTTATCTGGATAATTTATAATTAAGGTCGTACTGTAGCTTTAGCATCAAAATATATCATTATTGCGTTCGAATACATTGTTATTGTATGGAAAAGGGGTGATGAAAATTATGAGTGAAAATTGGGTCACAAATATTAAAGTTTGAGAAGCACTGCCATGCGGAGAGAATCTGGTATCCGGTACCACCCCTCCAACACATCGATGAAGTGGACCATCAAGGAGGTGGCAATGTTATGAATGCGCACAAAGTTGCACGTCTTTCAGGAAGACACCTTGACTGTTTTGGAGTATAGGCAGGGGCGTAGCTACTGCCGTATCAGTGATACGGGGACCCCAGGCTACAGGGACCCCAACGTGTATATCTACAGTCCCATACAAGGTTCTCATATCTAAAAAGTGCCCCGAAGAACTAGCTACGCTAGAGAGTATAGGAATGGAATTTTGGAACCCGGTGTGAGGCTCTTAAGAGGGGTAGTTGGCCCCCAGTTCACTTTTGATGATGATAAAGTTGGTTCAGACAGGTTATCGACGATTTTCAAGATTGAGGATATTCAGAGGATGGAGTGACCTACCAAGTCCCCAGTTCTGAATCTCATAGAGCATGGGTATGTTCTTTGTAGAAATTGAAGTTCGTCAGCTTGTGATGGATCTATACGGTCTTTGACTAACCTCCTCTATTTTCTTTAAGACAATTTATTTATTTCAACCAATCTTCACCGAGAGCCAGGCGTGATTTATATGTAAATAAGATATATTATATAAGTTCGGTTTTCGCGAGTTTAGAGGTTAAGTGATAGGAAGAGTAAAGTTAAGTGAATTAAAGATCGAGACGTCAGCACGAAGTTGTTGACAATCGTAGATAGCCAGTTACGTGTGGAGGTACGCGAGGAGAAGCGGATTGAATTTAGTGAAAATCCTTATTACAGAGCGTGGATTCTTCACCCATTCTTCCAGCCAGTAAAAAGGCCGAATTCATCACGAAGGAACAGCCGATGTAAAATATAAGGTCAGTTATTTTATTTAAGATATTGAGATTATTCTCACGTGGCGTAGCTGTAATTGTGCGCGTTTTAGCTTTCCTAGATTCAATTGATATTCTGAATATTCCGCTAGTAGTGATTCCTCGCTAGTTACTCCACTCTCTTTTGTTTTTCTTAAATTGATTAGTGTGTGTGTAAACGTATTTGCTGATAAGAATCAATAAATCTATTTGAATTGCAATTATGTCTTTTGATCATTTAAGTCCGCTTACACATCCTGGGAGGTAGTAGTGTAAGGGGTGGCATGAATCCACAACAAGCTCGCACCCAAAACACTTCCGGAGCCAAGAAAAAACTTGGTGGGGGAAGGAGATTTATTGCCCCAAGGTCGCATAAACAAACTCATAAGCAGTGTGGCAGTATCATCTATATAAGCCAGTAACAGCCTCCGGACTGAAGTGATTATTTTGGTCAAGTGGTATGTTACGTGCTTACGGAACCAAAGATACCGGGATCTGTCCTCCGGATGCGCACCATTTCAGCAGCATTGTGAAAGCTGCGTTGTTGTCAAGGGGATCACACTCCTCATATTAAACCCTTGACAATTGAAATTTTGTTACATCATTATCGACTTATCAAGGCAATATTTTTGTTCCTGAAATTTTGCACATCAGTATAAATTTATTTTTGAAATTGTTTGTGGCAAAATTTTGCAAACTTGCTCTCCTGATGAGAAAATAAGAACTGTATGATATAAGTAACACGCGAGTTACTGTAACTTCATAGTCACATGAAACTACACTCAGATGCTTCCAGCTAATCAGTTCATGCGTTTCGCTGTTGCCAGTGTTTGCTTTTTGTGGAAACTTTCTTTCAAAAAGTACTTATTTGTCAACAGTAATAACGTTTATAGGTAAAAAAAAAAAATTTACTCGATTTAAAAATACGTATACAATATAAGAATTTTTTTTAAAAAAAACTGAAAAACTTTTTGAAGAATTTTAACATTTGAGCATCTTTACCCAATTTACTTATTTGAAATTTAATCTAAATTTTACAAGTAGAACAAGTACAAGTCAAATGCTAGTTTGTTTCGAAATCAACGGAGGTCGCGTGGTTGAGTTTGTCATGTGACCATCATAAATTTAGCTCTTTGAATATGGAAGAGGAAACATATTCAAGAGGAAAATAAAAGAACAGAGAGAAAAAGAGAGAAATCAAACGTTAAATACGATGAGGCGTATTCTTGAATAGAATTAATACTAATATTTTTGTAAATACCTTTACACAAAAATATAAAAAAGTTTTCATATATTTATATAACATTTACAAAAGAGTTAAAAAATACTTAGAAATAATATGTTATTTTTTTGTAAACTACTATTTATAAAATACTCAAGCAGACCTTCAAATTAAACACTAAAATAACATTTCATACTATTTTTAAAATAATCAAATGAATCCTTAAAATCACTAATACTAATAAATAACTTCATTAATTATTAATAAACTTACATTTACAGAGAAATTGCTGATTTTTAAATAACGTTTTAATCCATATTAGAATTATTTCACTTGAACCATTCATATTATATCTGAAAATTCATCTCAAAAAATTATTGCATAATTGTACCTTCTTCAATGCAATGAATATGCATACTAAGCACTAATATATTTTGGTTACAATTTCCCATTTCTTTTTCCATGATGTCTATTTTATCATTCAAACACTATAAAAGAGAAATTACCGAATTAGAATTACACAGACTTTTTTTAGACCATGTCTCATTGTAATGCTTCACAGAATTTTAAATCTTCTCTTGCATAACGTTGGCCAGAATCTTTAAAAATATAATAAAAATAAGATCTCATTTTCTAATTGATGAGGTACTTTTGACCGTTTATGGGAAGTTGTTTGCTGTTGTTATATTTAAGAGTTTGAAAATATTGTGAGATTGATAGTAGCCAAAGTTTATTCCACGGACGCCTTTTATTTTTATATTCACCAAATGATCAAAAAGATCCCAGATGAATGATATTATCTTGAAAATACACAAAAATCAAATACGCTTTAAGTTTAAGCGCCGATTACGCGTTGCAATTCTTTTCTCCAGTTAAAAAACATATTTAGAATGATTATTAAAAATGCCAATTTAAACAACATAACTTTAACAACAAATAATATAAGTAATCAGATAAATTAGATTTACAGGAATTATACATTGAATTAAAGCAGACGATAATAATACATGGAAGAGAATTTTCAACCTAAACAATATCTATAATTACTGTAAAATATAGCCAATTAAAAATTAGTTCAAAATAAAGAAAAGAAATTTAAATAAAATTAAATATTTTACTATGCGAAGCAGAGATGTTTCTTCGATTATGAATAATATAAATAAAAGTAAATTCTGTATTTGACAATATATAATCTGTCCTCGAGAATTCTTATATTTATTGAAAGCAAAAAATTTGACTGATATTTAATGCATAACTGCCATAATTTATAAATATTTGTCATTTCCGTAGGTCTGATTCTCATCTAGTTCTTGACTCGGCTTCAAGAAAATAATGATCCAAATAATTTAAATCGCAAATGTTATTCCCGGACATATTATCCGAAAAACCGGGAATTATATGCCAACTGGAAATGGTGGCAAGATTACATTGTTATACCATGTCCGTCGTCCGTGTCTAGGCTAAGCCTACCACCATACACCATCATTATTCATTTAGATGAAAGTGGCAGTTGGGTAGAGTCACCTTATGCCTAGGTTTGAGAGAATCTCGCACTTTTATTTTTTTATGAATTAACCTTGGCTGCGTATTTGGCAACATATTTTATCTACAGTATACGTAAAAGGTTCGCAGGTAGGGCCTACTTTGCACAGAGATCCTTGGCTTCAAGAAGTTTAAAGATGTTACTGATGCAATGGCAAACTAATTTTTTTCCCATGCAGCTTTTCTGGAATAATTTTCTGTATAGAGGTGGATCCTATTTTAATTGTGTAGTACAGCAATTATCATCAATTAATATCTTTCCGTTTGGCCGATACATTGCTTGGAATTACAGTTGACTGTATGTTCCTCATCCTAAAAAGAATTTGGAACTCTACAAAATTCTGCAAAATATCTCATGCTAACGTATCAGCCCAATTATTTTGCTTTGTTGTTGTTTCTTATCCCAGATAGTGTAGCTTAGCTACACACCATCTCCATAAAATCAAAAATCGCAAAAAAAATCCAAAAATAAAATAGGATTTCCTAAAATCTCGTCAGTAGTAAAATTCAAGCAATTAAGAATATGACTGGGGGAGTCCTGATCATTCTCTCACCTATGACACTCTGGAAAGACTTCCGGGCCCTGTTGAAAAGTAAGAGATTTGATGAAGAGACTAAAAAAGCGCGATAGAGTCGTCTGATGATTCCCAGGAAAATTCAGTTGGTGACACCAACGAGGTCTTTTCCCAAAATACTAATGGTGAGCAGGGGGTATTCTCCAAAGTGCATTTCATTCTATCCTTTTAATGGATGACAGTTCGGCAAAAGTTAGACGTGTTACCCCGCAAGGTGTCAGCAGTAGCAGACTTGGCCAAACTATCGGCTATCTCGTTACCATTCAATCCAATATGGGAGGGGACCCATTGAAAGTATATAGAGTGTCTAGAAGAAAGTCGAATCTCTCACACACAAGATTCAGACTATTTAGGCTTGTCATATCCCCAACAGTTGTCCAACGAGAAAGGTACTGTATAGAAGCACGACTGTCAGTTAAAATCCAAATGTGCCTGAAGACAAGGTCAGAAACAGTATCGATAAATTGCAATCCCTTATATATTGCATTAAATTCAGATCTAAAGACAGAACAGCAGTTAATATTCTTTATCTTAATGTCAAATGTACCATCAGGTGTCTCAATGTGCACGCCACTTCCAGAAATACCACCGTCACCCTTGTTGCCATCAGTATAGATTTTTAATGCCGAATGAGGGATGTCATGAATTGTCTCCAGAGCAATCTGTCTAGTAAATTCTGGAATATCTGACCTTTCACACACCCTGGTCAATAGCTCAGTCTGGAAATGTATACGAGTCGAACTTAAAATGGGAAAAGGGCTTTAAGGAGTGTCACTTTTCTTTAACACTCTCCTCGTCTGTTTCAGTCTCTCTGTAATATTATTTTCAGATAATTTTGGAATTAGATTTTTTATAATTATTCCGAGCGTTATATAAACCTTATATTTTAAATGTATCTATTTATAGAGAATTATATCCTGAGTCACTCGCTAATTTTAAAGAGAACTCTATTGAAAAAAATATATATGATCGAAGTAATGATATATTTCGGTTAGGTATTATCGGTAGAAGGTACCATTTTTAGGCATGATAAAAGTTTAATTTCCTTATCATGTACTGACATTTATGATGGCGAAACGGTCTTTTAAGAAAAAAATGAACTACAGAACAATAAAGACGTATGTAACTTAATCAGTTAAGTTAAACAAAAGATGCCTTAGAGTTGTACAAATAGCTATTAGGAACGAATTTTATAATGTTCGTTCTTATATTGTTCGTTACTCTTACCTTGTTTCTATCAGAAAACAGTTATTCCTACATGTTTTTATTACTTTTTACATAAATATCCATAATTTGTAATGCCCGCCAAAGTGAAAATGTGCTCAGATAGGGCGCCGAGAGTAAAAATTGTAACAGATAAAGAAATAAAGTGCAAAAGATTTGAGTTGCATTCGGAAACAGTAAAATAGTTTTATTAACACTAATAAAATACTTTGCAAAAGTTGCTACATAAAGAGATGTGAGGTTTTATGTAAACATACGATATGCTGATCTACGTCGTTATATATTTAAAGATTAAAATGACAATATGCTGAAAATTATATGGCTATACCGACTCTCAAAAACGAAATTTCAATATAGAGAACTCCTAATCTCCTGAAATAGATAAATACTTAAGAAAACCTGAAAATTAGTTTTTATACATTCTACAAATGTTGAGAGAGAGATACCGAATAATGGCAAAATATACTGAACAAAAATGTTAAAAAGGAATAAATTTGCCTTCTCTCATATACAACTGCATAATATAAAACAGTTTTAATAAGAGAAAGTCATCTTTTATAATGAATTAATTTACATATCTATTTTTTAAATCATCACTTAATTTGCTTACTCATTTTTGGTCATCCTTCGAAAATAAATTTAAAACGCATAAATGATGAAGTGGATAATATGAAATGAACTGAAGAAAAATGAAGATGATTTATGTAAAATGATTAATTAAAGAGTTTTGTAATCATACAATAGAAATCTAAAGAGATACTTTTCATTTAATGAAAACACTTGAGAAATAAATATTGGTCAATATACCTAATATTACAGCATAATAAACAAAGAAAAATATTTTCAACCAAATAAGCAAAAAGATTTGAAGAACACTAAATAATTAGATTAATGTAAAGTAAAACTTAAGTAATTTCGTATGAAATTCATAAGATTAATGAAACGAAAAATCTTCCAAAATAGATTACAAAAAAGATAAAAGTGAATTTCAATCGTCTGTAACATTAATATTTTTGAGCAAACGATTTTAATATTTTTGACAGTTAAAGGCAGCGTATATTATTGTTTTTATAGATAATCTGAAATTAAAATTCAATTTAGAAAGAAAAAAAAAGAAAGAAATCCTTTTAAAATAGAATAAGAATGTAAAATTTATTTTTAAATTTCACCACTTCTATTAACATTCCAGAATCTGATTAATAGCTGTAATTATAGAAAAATTATATTTTATATTCATTTTTGGAAAAATTCTATTTGTTCTTTCTAGAAAACAAAACTGTGATATAAAAAAAACCACATAGAAATACAAAAACAGATGTTCTTTCCATGTATAGTTGGTTTTCATTACTTGAGTTTGTCCGTTTTTTTTTTAAAAAGAATAATAAAACTGCATTTTACACAAAAAATAGCTCAATGTTTTAACAGTGAAGTAATGCGCTTCGTTACAAGTGTGCGAAGAAGTAATAAAATTATATTCTCTTAAATTTTTATATTCTTTTCTACAAATTTTATAATGAGCTTTCATGAATTAAGAGTAGCTACCTTAAAATATACTCCCGTTCCTTTATTATTTTTTTTATTTTGTTAAGCCTAAAATTCTATTTTTAGCACATTAAGTTATTTGGAATATGCAATAAATTATGTTAAAATAATGATAAACTTACTTTTTCACACTCCGCAAAAGATGGTTTTATAGTTCAGTTTTCTTGTCTTGCATTCCACAGAATTTTCCACTAGTAAACAAATAAACATCTGATCGATGCATTTTTTCCCCTCTGCAAAACGAAGGTCCTTGACCGCACACAAAGAAAATTCTAAAAATTAATTTAATTAAAATTCAATTAGCTGGATGCCAAAAATTTACCAAATCGATTATTCTTCACCAAGATATTAAGACGAAGGTCGCATTTAAAAAAGGGACATCTCATCCTAACGGCCGTTTATCAGGAGAAACGAAACCTTAATGTGGACTGTCCACTCCGGATAGTGGGCCGAAATGCGGCTCATCAGAATACGTGTCCGTCAACAAGTGCAAGTTGTTCGTGGGAAGAAAGAGATTCAAGAAGTTCTTTACATTGTCTAGGGTTGCCGGAACTGTATTTCGATTCCTTCCATCGCCAAACAACGCCAATGTTTACAAAAAATTCTGATGTTATTTTCCCATTAACTGTTTATTTTGATAACTTACGTCACGCTTTTTTCCCCCTTCTTTTCTTAAAGTGCTAGATCCGATCAGGTTATTTTTTTTTCCTCTGTATTATTACTTTATTCTTTTGAAAAGGTTGAATTATTGATTCGATTGTGCATCTGAAAATAAGTAATGTGCAAAAATATATTAGCTCCATTACACATGAATATATTATATATAGAGAGGAGAAATATAGTGTAATTGAATAATATTATAATTTTTCAAAAATATACAAGTTGATCACATTATTCTTAGAAACCAAAATTTAAAAATTATACGTTCAGATTAAAACTACAATAACGATGGGAAAAAAAACTTGAAATTTTTTTTTCAAACTTTTTCAGAAAACATTGAAACAAAAACTTACTTATTGCTGAACCGAGTCACTATAAAATTTCCATTGTTTTTACATGTAAATTATAATGTTAATAAATAAGAGAAATTGCAAATTATTACAATGTGAACAGAATTATGAATACAAAATATTTTCTATAGAAAAATTAGACAATAAATCTTATTTTTAAGAACATTTATTTCTCAAATTATATACAATCCTCACTGTTACAGTGAACATAAAAGAATACTTTATATTTTCATTGATTGAGAAATATTTCATCAACTGAACTACATGATAAAATTTGTTTTCTTCAACAGCTTTTTAACAAAAATTATCAGAAACAATTTTATGTAGTTAATGTAAGAATATCAAATCAATGACTAAAAAGGTTTGGTTATCTGCGACCTTTTTGTCGTTTTTGTTTCGGCGGTTCAGTTTTCGAAATATGGTGCAAATAATCTATTCGAAATAGAACAAAATATTTGATTAAAGCTAGGACGTATCGTACAAGAACACATATTTACACGTAAGAATATTTAATAAAATTTTTGCAATCTAAAATCTAAATCAATTAGTAAAAGCAACTAATTTTTTAATTGTGTGTCAAAGACATGCGTTAAACAAATTCGAATTCTAACAGTCAACTGCCGAATTCTTACATCAAAATTCCTGACAAAAAGGATGCCAATTTTTGCAACAAAACTTATAATACCAAACGATTATATATCAGTAAAAAAAAAAATAAACAGTAAGAAAAATTAGAATTCAATTAAATTTTTTTTATGATTTTTAAGAATGGGTAAAAATCTTTGTATCCTTGTTTTTTAAGGATACATAGGAAATCCAATTATATACAAGACAGCGATGAAAAATAAGTACTAAAAACGATTTACTTGAGATCAATTAACCTAATTTAAATTTTGGAATTTAATTCTAGACTTTTTTTTTCTTCATTGAAATGGGTGATAACTTTGTAATATTATTCCATTACCTATTATTATTGTTGATAATGAAATTCAAGCTGTTTTAATATAAATAATATGAAATTACAAAAAGGCACTTTTCATTAAATAAATCAACTTGAATTTTTCTTTTTTTATTAATTCAAACTAGAAATGTAAATTTAGAGGGAAAATAAAACCTAAAATGCTTGTTTGTCTAGTACTACATTATAGTAAAAAGTTTCCATTTGTCTTACTTTCATATCATTATATTTTAATTTCTCATTACTAATTGTAGCATGTTTTCAGTACTCTAGCCTTCAAATATAGTAAGAAAGAAAACAAATTTAGTAATATTAAAGTATCTGACTGCGTTCGGAACCGATTTTGAAAGAACGTATAAATGAATATTTTTTTAATATTTAGAATCATTTGAATATATATATATACAGTCGACTTTCGCTAATTCAAATCTTCGATAATACGAACCACTCGCTAATTCGAAGTATATGCTCAGCCCCTAGAAAAACTCTTGATATTTCGAACTAAACAATACGTTTACACTCAATATTTCAAAGTAAAATCTGTGGTCGGCCAGAATACAACACGCGATAATTCGAAGTGATGCAATACAATTCAATAATTCAAACACTCACTATCATGTTAAGTCCTGTAGCAAACAAGTTGGAGATTACATGTTTTGTGTTGTATTGTCTCTCCTGTAACGTAGCCCCTTTAGTTACCATCGGAGTTGACTCCGACAACTCTGACAGAAGCTAAAATGTCGGTAAACAAACTACACACAACTTTTCCCTTCAAAATCATTTTGATGCGGACGTTTTTCAAGCTTCATTTATTCTAGAAAAATCTATTGACAAAGTTAGATTGAATGCCATAAAACAAAAAAAGAAAACAGATTTTTTCGTCCAAAACAATTAACACGTGTATTCTTTTAATAGTTGTTTTTAATAAAAAATGTTTTCTTTTAATACCGGACTTCGAACTTCTGTATAATATTTATACTGTAAAATAAGTACTTTTTTAAAAATACTTTAAAATAATTTTATACATATGCACAATTATGTTGTTTTATTACATAGTTTCAAATTTATATATAAAGGTGTTTCTCTTCGTGTGTTTTGGGAGTTTTTTCCTACCCTTCTTAATAATTCGAAGTTTTTTATTGGTCCCTTCAACTTCGAATTATTGACTGTCGACTGTACTTGTAAATAATAATAATGCACGTAGTAAATAAAACGCACTTGATTTTAAAGTAAACGTATAATAAAAGTATTTTTTTTTTAATTTTGAAAAAGTTTTAGAAGGATCTTAATATTTGAACAAAATGACCAAATATGAAATTTTATTTAAATTTTGCAAGTAGAAGAACAAGTACAGTCAGTTTTGAATTCAATGGAGAACACGTGATTATAGTTATCATGTGACCCTCATGAATTATGCCTTTTAGACCTTCATTTAGTCTTTAATTCTATAATATTAAACTAACTTATAAGAAATGCTAATAAAAAAACAAGAATTATCTATATTTTCTTTAATAAGGCGTATTAAGAATTGTATTCAAAATGCCAATCTTGTACAGAAAAAAACTGGCAGTTATAGAGACTGCCGATAGAAGTGAAAACTTAGAACTTTTAGAAGTAAAATTTGAAATTTCATAATGTTTGAATTAAAATTATCAACATCAATCTGATTTTCACATCTATTGACACTCCGAGCAAAAACTAAATGCGAGTGTTTATATGGTTTTTTATTATTCAAATATATTACGGGCTGTACAAAATCATGACAAAATATAAATACAATTCAATTGAAATAACAATTAATATACAATCATATTATTTATGGATAGTATTTGTATTTACGCAAATTTCAATGTACTTGATTTTTAACATTATGTTATAGTTTGCATCATTTTCATCATTAATTTCAACAATACTTAGACTTTTTGTACTTTCAATTATTTCATTTTATTCTAAAAAAAATACAATAGGCTTATGGTAATTAAAGTAAGAAAGGGAAATGTTTTATTCAAATTTATCTAAGTATCGCGTAAAAACGGCATCGATCGCCGTTTTATATTTTGTAGTACTGAGTTTTCGATCATTGGACATATTTAAATTAACTGTTTCATTTAGATGTTCAATTAGTGGTAGATTTTTATCATCTGCAAAGTTAATATTGAAGTCTCCGTTTAAAATCATCGGTACATTATCATATTTTTCGCCAATTCTTTTATCGAGTATTTCAGAACCTTTTTTTTTTTTTGTATAAATAATCAAATTTTCAAATAAATATTGTTGTATCTGTTTCATATATTTTCCAGGCGAAATATAAACGGCAACCATTAATATGTATTGCCCTTTCTCGGAATCGCAAAGAGCAACGCATATTTCGCCTATATCAGAAACATTAACACCAATGCTTCTAGTGAATTTAGTATGTATGTCCATATATGAAGTAATGAAGTGTGACGTATCTTGAGTATTGTGATAAATAGCTACGCCTGCAGCTGGAACTTCTGGACTTTTATCACTTACAACAAAGTTGAAATTCGGAATATCAAGTGGTTCTTCGTTTTCATACGAATTTCTGACAAAAGCAGAACATTTGACTTTTTTACAATAGCATCATTTTTTAGGTCAGCTCCATGCGCATGCAAACTTTGACAATTGAATGAAAATATCGATAATCCTTTCTTGTTGAAGATGAACTCTAGAAAAGTTTGGTAGTGTATTGTTTTATAACCTTTTCATTTCTAACGTTAGATCCTCTCGATGACTTCTTGATCTTTTATGATATTTATCTGTTTCTGAAGCATTTAGAGGTGTTCCTGTTCTACCAATCCAAAATTTCCAGCTGCTTCAAATATTTTCTTGAGTAACCAAAAATAAACCTTGAATCCTCGTTACTCTTGTTAAAGCTACGTAAAGTAATTCTCTAGGATGTTTGAGATCGTATTCGTAGACAATAGCATCATAAGTACCTCCCTGTAATTTGTGAATAGTCATTGCCAAAGCAGAAATTAGGGGAAAATGTTAAGGATCTAAGACAATATGAAAAAAAGATATTTAAAATAACCCTAATTCCCTGACAATATTTTTTCGTAAATTTCTAATAATAAAATCGAATGATATAAAATTATAGATAATCATTTTGCAAAAAATAGAAGAGCATATATTTTATTTTTGACGATTTAAATTAATAAATAATGATTTCGAAATATTAAATTTTTAAATAAAATAAAATATTTATTGAAATTAAAGTCGGAGCCGTTTTCATTATTTCAAACTAAGGATTTTAATGATATAAGGTAATAAACTATAATTTTGCATTTTTAACCATACCTTAAACTTCAACACTAGATTTTATAAAATTTTTAATTTCAAAATCCACGATAAAATTATGATTGGACAACTAGATGTCTGTTTTACCACGGTAGTAAGAAAACGTCTAAGCCACTGTAAAATACCAATTCGGATTGCGTGATGCATTGCAGAGGTTAAATATTAGAAAATAAATAATACAAAATTTTCAAACGCCAGAATAAATACGAAGATTTAAAATAATTTTAAATATAAAATTTTCAAACGCCAAAATAAATGCGAATATTTAAAATAATTTTTTTGTTATTTATTTTTTATCTTAAAAATATTAGTATACTTATTTAGTACTCACTATTGCACTGCACAATGATTCTTCAATTAAACGATTCAAATAATAATCAAACAAAAACACTATTTTAACGATGCACAGTATATACACATTTAACTTTTCACTAAATCCATTCAATTTCACTTATAAGATATGCACAGCACTATACGTCAGCTGTATAGCTACAGATATACTGCTATAAGCATGCCGGGGACGCGAACCCATAAGATTTTCCCCTACTAAAAAGTGTTCAACGCCGCTAAAGAAGTTTTCACTTCAAAACATAGCAGGAGAAAATAAAAACGAACAATATTGTAGCGGTATCTTCTAAGCCAACAACAATATAACAACTGTGTCGTTCGTTCGCCTATCCACCAACCCACTGGTTGGGGACTACTGTAGTGGTATTTTCATCAACCAGTAACAGCCTCCGGACAGAGGTTATCACTTTTGTCTAGTGGTTATGTTATGTGGCTACGGACCGGAGCGTCGCGGGTTCTGTCCTCCAGATAGGCGCCACCACAATATAAATGGTTATTTCCGTTGAAACTACATAGATTTGGAAGATAATGAGATATAAATTTCATGTTCGCGTTATGCATTTGCAGAAACAACAAATAAATTAGAATCACATTGACAATTATAATGAAAATTATAAGTATGTGTGAGAGAGAGAAATTGATTTTTTTTAAAATCTCCTCAGCTCACGTTATCATATATTGTAGGTGTTCATTAAGGATAGAACATGCGTTATTGATACAGTAAAAATGATTTTATTCCATATCATTTCGAAAGAAAATGTGTTTAAAAAAAAAACAGAAAATCTTAATGAGCTAAATTCGTGTGATGTCATTGTCACATGATAAATGGAATTATGTGTTTCCAGAATTAATCAGTTCACGCGCTTCGCTGTGTTGCCAACTTTGACTCTGTAAACAATAATAATGCATAAAAGTAAGCAAAATAAACTTGATTTAAAAATACATGTATAAAGTAAGATTTCTTTTAAAAATTTTTAAATCCTTTTGAGGAATTTTTTCTCCCATAATACTTGAACATCTTTACTCAATTATTAAATTTGAAATTTTATCTAATTTTTACAAATATAAAACAAGTACAAGTTACTTTAATGTCAGTTTTGAATTCAATATAGAATACGTAATTGCCTTTGTCCATGAATTTTGCCCATTCAAAACTCTTTAAAGTTTTATCGAATAAAAATCGCAGCCTTAATGTTTTTGTTTTAAATTTCTGAAATTTTTTATAAACATGAAATATGACTATGTTTCTGATTTATATTTGCAAGTTAATGTTGACTCCAATAATAAATACTAATTATACAAAATAAACTCGAATAAATATTATCCAAAAGTTTTTCATTATTAAATGACAAAATTTCGCCTTCACGAATATTTTTTTCTTCTTTTCTCCATCTGGTAGCAGAAAGTAAGAAAGAGAAAAGAAAAAGCGGAAGTATATATTCTAAAATTGTTTTCAACTTCAAAATAACAATTGTGCGACTACATTTTAATCCCACTGAAATTTATATCGAACATATCTTCATGTTTATTTTCAATTGTTTTCACGAGAAAGCAATTCCATACTTTTCAATAGTCATTGTTCTTTCAGTGCGAATTTTAAGTGCAAAAACATCTAACCAGAAATAACTAGTTTTTTTAAAAAATAAAATAAAAATGAAAACAAAAAAAAGTTACTGGACATGGCAACGAATAGTGTAGAATTCGGTCGAAATAGAATACACCAAACGATTCTGAGGGAGAAAGAAAAAGTTTAGAACTGGAAACTTGTTGTCTGAGAAAACGGACTCGAGTTCATAAAAATACCGCTATGACGGATTGAATGAAAATGAGGAGAAAGCAAACGATTTTTCATCCTCCCTCCCCTACTTCTCACCCCCAGGTTGGCCTCGGTGAAAAGAAAGAGGTGTTTACCCGACCGACCGGATCAACCGCCTCTCTCGCACATTTTCGATTTTGGTTTGTTTTTTGATTTCGGCATCTCTCTACAGAGGAAGTATCAGAATTGGCACTCTAGCGCACATTTGGCTTCAATTCTTATTTTAATGAATAAGAATTTCGATTCCTTTGATTATAGGTATACTGATAGTGCTCTTATGAATTTTGTATGGGATGAGTTGTGATTCGATATCTGATTCTACGAACATCATCGTGAGTAACATTTTGACGTTCAGTCATTTAATTTTTAACACATAGGCTGCATTTTGATGGGTAAGCCTTCTCAGACATGGCAAGTTTCCAAGTGTGAGAGCAATTTTATTGGTGGCACCATCTTGTGGCGGCTCCCACTACCAAATTTTTTATGCTTGAATTTATTCAATTCAGGCTCTCGTCGGATGCTAAATATTGCCGAAAGGCAAATTGGTATTCAAGGGTCCTTTTACATGCTGCCTTTTACATGCGTGCTGGCGGAGGATAGAACCCGCGACGCTCGGATCTGAAGCCCAGTAACATGATCATTAGACAGATGTGATCTCTCCTGTCCGGAGGCTGTTACTGGCTTATTTTAGATACCGCCACAGTACTCCCCCACCAGTGAGTCGATGGATAGGCGAACGAACGAGATATTTGTTGTTATGGCGAGCGTGTGAGTTGTTATTGTTGAGTCAAGTTAGTCTGACGACTTTGCTTGCTCTTCTTGTGGGTAGATGGCGCAACGATACATAAGAACTTTGCGTATTCAAATCACGTCCGGGTCACCAATGTCGGAGGATAGAACCGGCGACGCGTGGATCTGAAGCCCAGTAACATGACCACTAGACAGAAGTGATCATTCTTGTCCGGAGGCTATTACTGGCATATTTTAGATACCGCCACATGTGCCTACAATTTTCGTATCCAGAAAATCTATCTGGATTGTACCTGTAACCTTAGGCTAACTTGGCGGGTGCGTTATAAATATACACTGCTGGCCACCGTAAATGCAACATCAAGAAAGACAAGAGATAGCACAACAAAATTTATTTTGTAGATAACATGTTCACCAAGTATCAAATGATTAAATTTATAGACTTGTGTGAAATGTGGTTCCTGCCAGAATCAGTAGCCAGAGTAGCCGCCATTGTTGGAGATCACCCCTGCCACACGCCTCGGCATTGATTCAAAGAGACTTTGGTTGTGTTTTGGGGGTACAGCAGACCAAGTAGCTTCCACACGTTGCCAAAGTTGATCTGGTGGGGCAGCTGGGGATGTAATCTGGGTCAATCGTTGAGCAACCATGGACCACATGTTTTCTATCGGTGAAAGATCCGGAGACCGCGCCGGCCAGGGAAGCAATTCAATCTGGTGATTGACGAAGAACCTTTGGACAATGCTTGCCACGTGTGGTCGTGAGCGCTGGCTGTTTAAAGTACCGGCAATGCGTACTAGAGGAGTGCGAGAGTGATATCCAATACCGCCCCATGCCATAATACCCGGTGCAGGACCAGTGTGGCGGTGCAATACGCAGCTGTTCAGCATCCTCTCTCCACGGTGTCTCCAGACTCGAATCCGACCATCGTGGTGTTGCAGACAGATGCGTGACTCGTCATTTAAGACAACTTCATTCCATTCTGCCACCCACATCCTTCTTTCATCATACCATTGGTGGCGGAGACGCCTGTGGTTCTGCGTCAAGAGTAGACCAAGCAATGGACGTCTTGCGGACAGACCACTCTGCTGTAAACGGCGTCGAATGGTACGCGCAGACACTGAATGATGCGTTACAGACTCAATGTGCTGTGCTATGGTTCGTGATGTGACTGAGCGATCCGTCACTGCCATGTGCACAATTTGCCTGTCCTCACGTGAAGTGGTGAACTGAGGTGGATGCGATCAACCACGTCAGTCCGTCGTACCCTCCTGCATCCAATGGTCACATATCCGCATTACAGTTGTTTGGTTTCGTCCAACACGACTACCGATTTCCCTGAAAGATAATCCACAATCTCGGTAGGCCACTATCCTTCCTCTGTCGAACTCGGATACTTGATCAAAAGCTGATCGCTGTTTTCTACGAGACATAACTGATCGTTTTTTGAAAAAACCACAAGAAAAACACAATTGCCGAACTTGAAATCGTCGAAATCTCCAAGCCTTAAATAGCGCTTTGAGGTGGCACCACAGGCATGCGTGATGTGTGTCTGCGCTGAAATTCTAATCATTTGCATATCTCATCTCCGCTAATGCATGTTGTAAATGTCATGTTATTTGCATGCTTCCTGCAGGGTGTTGCATTTACGGTGGCCAGCAGTGTATATATATA
The DNA here is from genome assembly GCA_019973975.1 of Trichonephila clavata. Lineage (NCBI taxonomy): Eukaryota > Metazoa > Arthropoda > Arachnida > Araneae > Nephilidae > Trichonephila > Trichonephila clavata. Next base: position 46,217 of record BMAO01015938.1, read on the forward strand.
CATATATAAATTATTGATATCTTAGCATTATGAATTTGATTGTATTGAAATATATTCATATAACTCTATCATCTTGATTTTAAAAGGACAGAATGGTTAAATAATAATTTCTAAAATAGAAATAGAATTATCTTTTACTCTCTCGTAACCCCATCCCAAGTGGATTTCCCGGAAACCTATTTTTAGTGAATCTCTACACAATAAAATAAACATGCTTGCCAAATTTCAAGTCTAAATCTAATAGATCAAACCAATTTTTACCATTAAGCTCCAGTAACCACCTTTGAGAGTCGATTTCTGTAAGACTCGTCCAACCAGGGCCGATCCTAGGGTGTCGGCCCCCAACGTGCAAAGACCTAATCTGCCACCCCTCTAGAGAATTTTTCATATTTTGACTAATACTTAACTTTGTCGCTCACTGGCTTAGCTAGTCCTGAGAGGGCCCTGTATTGAAGATTCCTTGGGGGCCTTCTTTTGGGCCTCTTATTATTTTACGATTTTTTGCTTACACGTACTGGGGCCCCTGTGGCTTGGAGGACCCGTATCCTTGATACGGCGGTAACTACGCCCTTGTTGTCGCTATAAACTCATCTACCTGTATTAAAGTAAAACATTAATAAAATGTAAATACAATTCTAAGAGCAGAACCCTTTTTTTTACCAGCTAATATGTCATAATAGCGAATTAAATACATTTAATTAAACAATAAACAAACAGAAATACTACCTTTGAAATAAAAATAAGCATTTTATAATTAGAAATACAAAATAACTGTATTTTCTCAGAAAATATAATCCATAAAAAAGTACTAAAGCATAAATCTCGTGAAACGAAAAATGTATAAATAGTCCTTCTACAAAGACTACCTGATATAAATAACTATAAAATAACTTTTCTGGCTTTCTGAGAAGCAAATTTGTCAATAGTTTCGGTAAAATCCATTTTTTCTGAGGTTTCGGATTCAATAGAGATGATGGCTAAATTTGAAAGCCTTTCTTGTGTCATATTATTTCTCGAGTAATTTTTAATAATTTTTTTCATTTACTTAAACTTCTTTCTCCTGAAGCTAGAGAAACAGGCAAGGTTAAAAAATTCTTATTGCTTGAGCAAAATTTGGAGATCATTCTTGGCTATAATTTCTAATACCTCAACTGGCTGTTTTTACCTGGAACAATATCTTTGAATGAAGTCATTTCGTTAAAGGGTTTGCCATATATATCTTTCACAATACTTCCTTCCTCTTGTACCTGTAACTTAATATTCAAGTCCATTTCATGCTTTCATGAGATCATCATCAGAAATGTTGTGAAAAATACACAGAAAGCAGAATATCGAATAGCGCTCAGATAATATGGTAAATCGTCCATTAGCTGAAGTATCGCGAATTGCTGGAAGGAATTTGAAGCTGCCCTCATAAACAAATAAATAGACTTTTCTGGCCTTCGAGATGGGAAATTCGGGATCAGTTCCAAAATCTCTAGCAAGTGTTATTACTGAATCGACAGATATCTTAAAGTTATTTTCAGATCTTTGGGAAACTAAATATTTTTTAAGATTATCTAAGCCTTCAATGCATTCTACGATGTTTAACTTAGGATTTTGAAGCAATGTACTCAATACATCAATTCTTGATAATAAATCACACCGAATTAAAACTGAACACAAATTTAAATGTTTCAATTTTTTCCCTGTCTCTTATGGTATCTTCAATTAAGGCATTTAATGCGGTAATAATTTTTTAGGTTTTGTTTAAGAGGCCTAATAGCATTGATACGACCTTCACTCCTTGCTTCCCTGAACGGTTTTAAAGTTAGACTTTTCATGTTTTTTTTTTTTTTTTTTGGTAAATACCATCGATATGGAGGCGCAGGAAAGTAATTACATACCTCTTGAATTATATAAAAAAAACCAGATTTCACCAATGAAGCTGGCAGCGCCATTAACGATGAGATTTAATGTATAAGCCGCACACGACACGTACTTATAATATAAAGTGAGGGGTTTTTTTTCTCTTTTATCACAATGCAACATAGGTGCTGATGTAGTAAAAAATTTATCTCGTGTTAATGAATTAATATTTTCTGGCAAATATAGAAATGGATTATAGCTCGTAATATATTAAGAGTGCTTTGTTTGATATTTAGATTAAAAATCCATTTGAAATTATCAAATAGAAAAATTGTTTTCTTCTCTCCTCTACGTTAATTTAAAGTAATTTTTCACAGTTTGATAAATGCCACTTTATTTTTAATATACAATTAGATGTAAAAATAATAAAACCAAGAAAATAATTTTTCATTTGAAATAAATTTTTGTTGCAAATTACCGTTTTATCTGGAAAGCAAATTTTTAAAAATAAACACCAAATAGTATATCTGAAATATAAAAAAAGTTGGCTGTATATAAACAGATTATTTCCTACATATTTATAGCAAATTTCTAAATGAGGGTGAAAAAGTTTTTAAATTATTTTTAAAAAGTATTTATAAACCTGTTGTATGAATAAATATATCTGGAATTCTTAGAGCAACGAATAAAATAAAAGAATGATCTGGCCGTATACCAAAACCGACAGTAATAGAGAATTTTGATACTTAATTTATAAATGAATGTATCAGGCTAAATATTTGAAAACAATTCAATACGGCTTCATCGATTCAGTCTTAAACGTGATGCATACATGAGATGTTATGAAGAACCATTGGATAGATAAATTCTGCTAATATAGAGAAAATAGTAAACACGGTAATGGGCTAAGTCAGCATTTCTGAAACTATGGGGCGCCTCCTTAGGGGCGCCTAATAACTCCACGAAAGGGGTGCGAGCATATTAAAAAGACGAAAACAAAAGATTATTTTTAAAATTTTAATTTACTGAAAGTAAACAAACAAAATACATATTTAACATAATAAAAAAATAAAATGCCCATTTACACTGATACAATACACTATAAATGTATCAGTACTACACAATGTATTTTATAATTAATTTAACAATACTAAGTTAAGAACAAGTTTAATAGTTACCAGTGACCCAATGGGCTTGTCATATATAAAATTATATACAAAAATAAACTCTTATTTTGATGATTTGTACGGTTTATAATTAATTCCTTAACTGCCGATTAAAAGTTACGCGATTCACTCCCCAATGCCACCGTTTTCCACGTAGGTGCGCGAATGTGATGTATTAGGGAGGAGGGGCAGAAAAGGAATAAATATATAAAGCAAATCCTCTGAAATAAGTAAATCCTTTGCAAACACTGTCAATGTCCTTTTATTGTATTCCAAAGCCTTTGGAATAATTTTATGGATAGCAATGCACAGAAAAGATCGTACTTCGGAAATACGTATATGTATGTCCGCGGAAATTAATGTTTTGGTTGAGCAAGATGTTTACATATATGCCGGTGACACTTAAGAGGTTCAAGTAGTATTTTTGCTTTAGTATCAAAGTGTAGTATTATTTAATTCAAAACGTTGTTATTGTGTAGAGGGAGAGGGCGCAATGAAAATTATGATTGAATATAAGGTAGAAAATGTTGAAAGTTTGAGGAGCACTGAACTAAGGAATTAAATATAAATTTCTGACCCTTTTTTTGTTGTTGAATTAAAACGCTTTGTTTCACATAGTGGCATAGCTTACGGGAAACGTTTTTGAAAAACAAATCATCATCTATTATTTTTAAAACAAAATTTAGTGGAATTATAGCCTATGTAAAATAGTCACGGTTCGACAGTGTGAAGTTAGTCAGAGAAATGTTTGTTTTCGAACAAAAGACGGCCACATGAGGCGAACCTTTTCACAGACTTTTTTTAATTAGAAGTAAATGCATATTGCCTTCGTAAGGTGATCGTGGGAAAAATGCGCTGATGTATGCGAATGTTTAGGCACCAATGCTTTAAAAATGACAAGACCTCACAGGTTGTAGTGTGAGTCTTCCATAGTGTGTACACAACTGCATATCATTTACTTTTATAAAAAAAAGGTGAAAAACCCCTTTGTTTCCTCTGCTTCTCAAAACATTGATGGTTGCCCTCCCACATCTCATTTTCCTCCCCAGTGCTTTCTCACAACGCTAATACGATCTCTACCTTCAGTCTTCAAACTATGTTCCACCAAGCATATCCAGGGGCTCCACAAGTCAAAATAAAAATTCGAAAAGAAAAAGTAAACATGTATGCAAAACAGATTCATTTTCTTTATGGAGTTTATATAATCACTAAGTATCTAAAATCGTGTTTATCAAAGAGGGTCCCACAAAGGAAATTTAAAACATAAATTTGGCACCGGACAGAATTTTTTTTCCAGTCATTTCCTGCAGTTTTTATAATAACATAATAAAAAATATTAAAACATTTTTTTTCTTTATATGTACTACCTAAATTATAAGCATTCTATTGCTTATGTGTGTGATCCAGGGTTCCACAAAACTATTTTATACTCGCTAGTGCAATGTTTTCACACCTAACACCAATAAAATAATATTTCTCAGAGGAGAAAATTAAGCTAGAATGCATAAATCAGAAGGCTTGCCAATGAAGGGGAGGGAACAACTTATTGACATATCAACTGATTCAATGTTAAAACTTACAATTAAACAGGAACAGCTTCTAAATTTTAGGCTGCGAAATTTGCAGAGTACACAGAAGTTTCACACATAGTTATAAACATTTAAATGCCATTTTGAGCAACATATTTATGTTGTAAACATTTTTCTCAAAGTATGTGGCAACAAAAGCAAAATGCAAAAACAAATTAACGCAGAATATGAAATGCGACTGTAGGCAGCTTCAATGGACCTAGATTTCTACATTTGTGTAATAAAAAAAAAATGCAAAAGTTGAAATGACACCTATTGCGTGAATTAATATTATAAATGCAGCGTTTCTCAAACTGTGTGTCGCACCCCCGTAGAGGGGCATAATGGCTCTACGAGAGGGGCGCGAGCATATTGAAAAGTCAAAAACAAAAGGTTATTTTTAAAAAAATATTAATTTACTGAAAGTAAACAAAATACATTCTGACATAATAAAAAAAAATTAAATACACAATTACATGATATAATACACTTATAAATGTACCAGTACTACACAATGTATTTTATAATTAATTTAACAATACAAAGTTAAGAACAAGTTTAATAATTACCAGTGACCCAATGGGCTTGTCATATATGAAATTATATACAAAAATAAACTCTTATCTTGATCATTTGTACGGTTTTTAATTAATTCCTTAACTGCCGATTAAAAGTTACGCGATTCGCTCCCTGCCGCCGTTTTCCACGTAGGCGCGCGAATGTGATGCATTAGGGAGGAGGGGAAGAAAAGGAATAAATATATAAAACAAATCCTCTGAAATAAGTAAATCCTTTGCAAACACTGCCAATGTCCTTTTATTGCATTCCAAAGCCTTTGGAATAATTTTATGGATAGCAGTGCACAGAAAACATCGTACTTCGGAAAGACGTATGTATACATTCGGGGCAGTTAACGCTTTGGCTCAGCGAGACGTTTATAAACGCCAGTGGCACTTAAGAGGTTTAAGTCACATTGTAGCTTTAACGTCAAAGTAAAGAATTATTGAATTCAATACATTGTGTCCCCTCAGGGGGTATCGTAAAAATAAAAAAATAAAAAGTTTCTTGTATTGAAAATTAGTACTCCAAACTATTAATACTGCCAAATTTCATTTATTTCACAAATTAACATGCCAACTAGAGTCCAAGACTCACCTAGTTATAAACAATTTTTTCATGGAATACTGTTAATTAAACAAAACAGAACGAGCACTTCCTTGTTGCCACAGCGTACAAAATAATATACTTTTTCAATATCGTTCAGTTCACGGTGACAAAAAATTAAACAATGATAAATAAATTCACGTGAACAAAATAATAAATTTGAATCATTGTTTTGATTTTAACATAATAAACTGAAATTTATAAAGTGGGTCTCACATCCTCCCACCTTGAGATGTGGAAGTCCCACAGCTCAACAACTATATTAGAGATCTAGCCTTTCGAGAATTTTAACAGTCCGTCCTAGTCTTGTCTTGTTTTGAACAACTGCGTAGTCGATGGAGTTGTCGTCAGAACACTTAGGAGTAGCATTCTTCATAGAGGCTATTTTTGTAGATAATGCATTTTTGTCAGGTGGAAAAGACGAATCATTAGAAGAGATCTCTAAAGGGAAGACGCGCTGAATTGGACGCAGAATTTCTCCGCGAGATGTTCTAAGTTTAATGAGTCGACACACACCGTCTTTCCCTGGCAGAATTTCTGTCACTTTCCCCAGTGGCCAGTCGATTCGATTGCGTTGTCACTTTTTATGAGAACAATGTCCCCGGGAGTTAACATCGAAGTTTTAGTCTTTTCCGGCCTCCTTATCAAAGATCCAAGATATTCGGACCTGAACCTCTTTCGAATGTCCTTCTGTAAAGCTAACCTGTATTTGACACGATGGTTGAGACTTTTATGATCTGCCGCATCACAGTCTGGAACACCAGAGTTTTTGATATCCTGAAGAAACATCGCAGGGGTAAGTGGAACAAATTCTGAGTCACATTCGTCGATGTAAGTCAAAGGGCGTGAGTTGATTACAGATTCACAATCACAAATAACTGTTGTCAACTCCTCAAATGCCAAACTTGCTCTTCCAAGTATTCTTCTCAAAAGACTTTTAAGAATACCAATTAGTCTCTCCCACCATCCACCCCACCATGGTGAAGAAGGGGGATTAAATTTCCACTTAATTGGACGAAGAGCATTGTCGCTACAAATGCGGCCCCGATCTAAACTTCTAAGCAAATTGGAAGCTCCGACAAAATTAGTGCCACTATCACAGTACATGGTTTCACATCGGCCTCTCCGAGCTATAAATCGCCGTAGAGCTAGCAAAAAACTTTCGGTGGATAGCGATGAAACAAGCTCTAAGTGGACAGCTCTATATACGGCGCATGTAAAAATGCATACCCAAGCCTTCTTTCCATCTTTTAAAAATAAAGGTCCTGCCAGGTCAATTCCACAAATCTCGAACACGTTTGCCTGTCGAATTCGATCTTCAGGCAAAGGAGCAGATACAACATCACAACATTTAGAAGAAAATCTTTTGCAAACGACACAATTTGAGATAACAGAACGCACTGTTTTTCTTCCTCTCAAAATCCAAAAATGTTCTCTCAAAATATTAAGCAAAATTTGAGTTCCAGCATGATTATTTTTGATATGGTGAGAAAATATTAGTCTTTCGACAGCTTTATGATTGGACGGGAGAACAGCTGGTTCCCTAAAATCTTCTGTATCCTGACGGAAAATTATTTTCATCTTGAGCCGTATTATTCCATCGGCATCCTTATACGCACTCAAAGTTTTTAGTTTTGCATCATGCTCGTTCACAAAAGATTCCGACTGGACCAATTTTATCACTTGTTTCTCTGCTGCCCTGTATTCTTCAGCATCCAAACTTCCCTTTTTCCTTAGCTGAACATCGCATCTGCAGCTCTTTACAAATCTCAAAATCCATCCCACTAACTTCACAATGCTTTCATATTTTGAAAAGCGCTGATAAAACCAGCCTACAGAGGAATCTTGATTTACAGACACCAAAGCTAATATTGAGCTTTTCCTTTTCTCTTTTAGTATCTCATCTTCCTCAAACTCATATTCATTGCATGGTCCTTCGTCTTCAAATAAAGTAAGCCATTTTGGCCCCTTCCACCATCTAGTTTTCACTAAAATACTTGCTTTGCATCCCCGGGAGGGTAAATCAGCTGGATTTTCAAATCCAGAAATATGACGCCAAGAAAAAGCTTGGCTAATATTCCGTATTTCTTGGACTCTGTTATTCACGAAAATAGACCAATTTTCATCTTTAATGATCCAGGTAAGAACGGTAGTGGAATCACTCCAATAAAAACATCTAATATCCGTCCATCCAAGAGCATCCAACACAGATTTCGTTAATCTTGCTCTCACCAATGCAGCAAGAAGCTCTAATCTTGGAATTGTAGCAACTTTCAGAGGAGATATTCGTGATCTCGAGGCTAAAAAATGCACCTTTCCACATTCTCCCTCTTGTACAAGATACGTAACGGCGGCATATGCATCTCTACTTGCGTCACAAAAGGTATGAATGGAGAAGTTCTTCATATTTTCTGGATTAACGTTGATCCAGCGAGGAACGGTAACATTTTCCAATACTTTAAGTTCCCTAAACCATTGTAAAAATTCTTGTCGAAGGGATCCAGTGATTTCTTCGTCCCATTCCAACGATAATTTCCAGGTTTTTTGTAGCATAATTTTGGGACAAAGCATTACAGGAAATACAAATCCAAATGGATCAAACACTTTGTGAGTAACCGATAATATCGTACGTTTAGTAATGTTGTCGACATTTACTTCTTTCAACCAGCTGATATTTAGCGAAAAACAGTCTTCAATTTTATTCCATTGAAGGCCTAACAGATCTGTTTTGAAGGATCTTCCATCCTCTGTTAGTGAAGATTCCCAATCCCGCAGAATGAAACCACCTTTTTTTAATAACTCATTAGAAACACTTATCACTCTCTGCAAATCTAATTCACTGTGAACGCTGGTTACAAGATTGTCCACATAAAAACTCTTCAAAAGACAACTAGTTACAAAAGGATCAACATCAGTATTTTGTCCAAGATGAAACTTCAATACAGCTCCTAGTAGAAAAGGACTGCTGCGAACGCCAAAAACTACTCTGGTATGCCGAAAAAACCTGTAGTCTTTGCAAGCCTTATTTGTCCACCATAGAAATCTCAAGAAGTCTCTGTCTTCTCTATAGAGGCTAATTTGCAAAAAGGCTTTCTTTATGTCTGCGATTACACCAATCTTCTTTTCTCGAAAACGCAGCAAAATATCAGGAATGAGCTCAATCAAGTTTGGACCACTATGTAAGGAGTCATTTAGTGGCGGATGTCCTTTAAGTCGAGCAGATACATCAAAAACCGGGCGAATAGGAGTTGTCTTACTAACTTTGATAACAGGTCTGTGAGGTAGATAATTAGCAGGCAAATTTTTCTCTTCAGTTGGTACTTCTTCGATAATTCTTTCACGCAGCCATTCGGAAAATATGCCCTCATAACTATCGTACAAATTTTCCTGAAATAACTTCTTGGTTGTGGTGTCTAACCTTCTTTTAGCTTGCTCAAAATTATCAGGTAAAGGCACACAGTTATCTAACCAAGGCAAATGAACTTCATAGCGATTATCTTCATTGTACCTAGCAGTTTGAAGAAAATTTTCAGTAGTCAAATCCTCTTGCTCTTTTTTAGACAGCTTTTCAATAGGATCCTTGATTCCAATAGAATCCAGTTTCCAGAAGTCCGAAATGTCAAACTCTTTAGCGAAAAGTGATGTCACTAACATGGCATTGCTTGTAGTAACTTTACTATCAGGAACTTTCCCTAACAAAGTCCACCCAAGCAAAGTCTCAATGGCTACTAATCCGCAGGGCAAGACCCTACGCTGACCGATTAAAATCTTTCCAAAAAGATCAGCTCCTATAAGTACTTGTACAGGTTGTGGCTTTTCTCCCACATCGCTTAATTTTATATCCCTTTCTTGAAGCTCTTTTAACCAAGGCCCGGAGTTCACAAGTGATACATCATTACAAATAGCTACCTGATCCAAAGCTTCAAAGTTGCATGCAAAATTGTTCTTAATATTTTTCAACCTAATTCTGTAACATGTATGTACAAATTCTTTCGATTTAATCCCACCAAACAGTGAATGTACCAGAGTTTCTTTCTTTACAGGAACGTATCCCATTTCTTCGGCAAGACTCTTTACAATATAAGACTTTTGCGAGCCGGTGTCCAGAACAATTCGCACGATTTTTTCTTTTTTATCTGATATGAGCTTGCACTTTAGAGTCTGTAAAAACACTTTAGGACCCTCACTCAGGTTGGACATGTTGACCTCGTTGAAAACTTCAGCTTCTTCCGTCTTCTTGAAATCATTTTTTCTTGACTCGTTTGTTTCGCACATCAAGGAACATGTTTCTTCCCGCAAATTACAGATCTCAAAAATGAACGACATTTTCGGACGGGGTGACCGGGAGCCAGACAGGCAAAATAACAATTTTTTCCCCTCAAAATCCTTCGTTTTTCATCTAAACTCATTTTTTGTGCAGAAAAACAGTCTGCACTGGGATGAGTTTTCTCGCAAAACGCACATGACTTTTTGGTTTTATGAGTATGTGGATTGGTAAAAGACCGGAGGCGTGGTGTTTTATTTTGTTTTACTCTTGGTTCAAATTTCTTATTTCTAAACCCAATATTGTCTTTCTTTTTGTTTAAGCCGAAACCTTGCATCGCCAAACAAATCCTTTCTTCTGATTCTACTTCAGATTTTAAGAATTTTAGTAAGCTACTAAGCCTTTCTTGTGGTTCGCCACTATGATTGAAATCAGGACCTCTTTGTCTTTGCCATGCTCTTAGTATATCTTCCGGTAAGCATGACTCAACCAAAGGATGAAGTAGAGCAGCGCTTTTATCCGTTGTTACGCCAAGTGTCTCTAATGCCCTAATCTGAGACTCCAAATGGTCATACAGCGTACATAAATTTACAGTCGAACTTTGCGAAGCGTTTTTGTAAAACCAATTTTAAAAGCTCGCGGACATAGAATTCTATAAGTAAATCAGTTCGACCAAAAGCGATTTTTTAAAGATTCAACAGCTTTGGCGTAGTTGGCGCCGGTGGGTGGAAAACTTTCCACTACCTCCCGAGCGCGTGAGCCGCTAACGGTTGCTTGCACTAAATACTGAAATTTATTTTCTGGTGCTATATCAACATCATTATGAACATGTTCGAACTGGCTCCAAAAAGGTAACCAGTCCTTTAAATCTCCCGAAAAATGGGCGTAATTCTAACTTAGGTAAGTGAAAATTCTTTTTACACTACCTGACTCTGGAGTTTGATCATCTAGAGTATTTAAAACTGTCCGGGAGTTTAATCTCGCCAAATCCAACTCATGTTGTCTTTGTCGTTCTCTTCTTCTTCTTGGCCTTTCTCTCTTCTTCTTGCGCTTTCTCTCTTCTTCTTGGTCTCTCTTCTTCTTGGCGTCTCTTCGTCTTGGCGATTTCTCTCTTCTTTTTTCTGCCTTTCAGAAACAGTTGTGGCTAGTACGGTTGAAACAAAGTCCGGATCATTTTTATATTCTTTACTGTTTAAAATTACATCTTTCAGTGTAGATATGGTAACCTTCAACGGTAAGTCCTCATTGATCTCTTGACACAAATAAATTAGGTCTTCTTTCTTGAAGCCTTTAACAGATGTAAACATATTGACACTTAATATCCTGTCACCGGACGCCAGATATCGTAAAAATAAAAAAGTTTCTTGTATTGAAAATTAATACTCCAAACTATTAATACTGCCAAATCTCATTTATTTCACAAATTAACATGCCAACTAGAGTCCAAGACTCACCTAGTTATAAACAATTTTTTCATGGAATACTGTTAATTAAACAAAACAGAACGAGCACTTCCTTGTTGCCACAGCGTACAAAATAATATACTTTTTCAATATCGTTCAGTTCACGGTGACAAAAAATTAAACAATGATAAATAAATTCACGTGAACAAAATAATAAATTTAAATAATTGTTTTGCTTTTAACATAATAAACTGAAATTTATAAAGTGGATCTCACAGGGGCTCACCT
>BMAO01015939.1:0-20266 GCA_019973975.1 Trichonephila clavata
CTGACCTGAAGAACTATAAAAAAAAGACATTCATTTATTAAGTATGCATAAAAATGATTTTTTTTTATTTTTTAGGATTGAGCCCACCATCCACCCGGCATTGCGCCGCCTCAATCCAATTTTTTTTTTATTCCAATCGCCTTTTGTAATATTTTTAGAGTGTACAATATTTGCTTTTCTTTCTTTTCTTTTGAGTTTTACTTAGTAATATTTGAATATTTCAGCAAATAAATTCATTAGGTTTATTTATAATAGAATAAAATTCACGTTACTTTTGCAACTTCTTAATAGACAATCATTTAATAATTACATATAAAACGTTCTTTTTCAAGATTAGGATTGAGCCCACCATCCACCCGACATTGTCTAAATGTCGCCTCAATCCAGTTTTACTCTTTTGGGTCTGTTAATTATTTACAGCTTCATATTGCTTTTCAAATTAGATTGGGTTTCATTAATTTTGTAATGTCCGTAGGCAAACGTTCCAATGTTATCATCTAAAATATACCTTTTATCATCGAATGATGACAAAGCAGTTTTATTTTGTCTACAGTATAAATATCGTGGTTTTCACTTTTAATGAGAATCATATTTTCTTTCGTGCTTTTGTTTTCTTTTAAACATTGAAGATAATTGGAATGTTTTAATTTTTGTTGAATGACTACTTTGGATACTCCTTTTGCAGTCTTTTCAGAATCTGGAGTTAGCATGGAATACATTTTAGCTCGAAGACCAACAATAGGCTCAATAATAGGCTTTGAATTCATTTCATCCTTAAAACAACCAATTCGTTTTTTGTTTTTTTCACTATATAATGCGTGATCCTGTGGATAGTCAGAGGTGTCATATATGTTTAAATTTTCTCCCATATCTTTATAGATATCTTCTGTTTCATACGTTAAGGAATCTGTATCGGTGAACAGAAGATTTGCTTTATCCATGTATCGCTTTTTTATGTGATTATAATGAAAGTTATACATTAAAACTTTACTTAGCTCCAAAATAACAAATCCTATGTATATAGGACGATTAAGGGTTATACAGGATTTTAATTTTTCTAAAACTACTAAACTCTCTGTAATAATTTTGAAACGTTTGAAAGTGGGAGCTGCAACTAACTTTTTGGCTTGTTTTTCAGAAGTGACTAATTGTACATTTGAATGTTTTCTAACATTCTCCATTGTTTTACCATACACTGAGTTATTTAACAATTTGAAAAAATCTTTCTCAAATGAAGAAGAGACTAATTTTCTTTGATTGGTATTAAACTCAATGTAGGGTTTTAACCAAGGTTTTTGCTTAAAACTTTGTGAACTTTTGTTAATTTTAATCCTAAAGATAGGTATAGTTGTAAATTTTTATAGTATACGATATAATTATTCTTATTTATCAAATTGGTACTAATTTTTCACTTTCATGAAAGTTTTCAAAATCGAATTCCAATGAATAAATTTTTAAAGAAAAAAATAAGATTTCAATAATATTTTCTAATTTACTGTGGTACAAACAATAATTGCAAAAGATAATTATTTTTTATGAGAAGATGAATCATTCCAATATTTTCTCGTATTGGTAAGGGGTCTTCTCCATCAATGTAATGGGGGAGAGGGACTTTGAGAACACTCATATTTTTAATGATAGAGGATCCGAGAGAATTTTTGCTTAATTAAATGAATTAATTAGTTAAAATTATTATACTGTTCAACTTTATTGCGGGATTGGATGCAAAATTTAGTCTTGATGAAGGGGATGAACTTTTTGGAAAAATGAAACTTAATGTTAGTTAGAGCTATTTTCATTTTAATAAATGCTTTTCATTATTTAAAAACTAATTTTTAAAGTTAAATTTATTTGTAAGTTAGAAATTAAGCGAAAGGCATCACATTATATACATTTGACTTAAAATTTATTGAGATAATAATAGTTTAAAAATTATATGTTGGTTACTTGAGTATCCAAATTTACAAAGGAGTTTCCACCCTTAAACATCCATTTTCTATTATGATATGCGAGCCTTCTCATTCTGGTTAAAACTTTTTTTGTTAGACCGAATCTTAGAAAAACAAATAATCAATCCTTTCCCTCCCAAAATTATTTGATATTTTGGAATTTATCAAAAACTGTTTGAGAAGATGTCTGACATAGAATTTCATGAAGGTATACCTTCTGATGTAGAAAACATTAGTAATGCTCTCATAATAATAGATGACTTAATGAATGAAGTAGGAGAGGACAAAAAACATTCAAACTTGTTCACGAAAGGAAGCCATCATAGAGATATTTCCGTAATATTTACTAGACAAAATATTGTTTGCAAGAGAAAACAAATTAGGAGTATTTCTTTAAATACTTCTTACCATGTTGTTTTAAAAATGTTAGAGACAAGCAACAGTCTAGCAAAACAAATGTATCCATCTCAGTTGAAATTTCTGAAGGAAAAATTATATTAAATACTAATGTTGGACATTTGATTACCCCCTTAGTGAGAGATAGAAAAATAAAACCTTTTGGGTTGGAATCATTTAACTAATTTTTAAACAGAAAATTTTTCCATCAAATCTTGTTAAGAATAAATATTTTAAAACAAAAACATTGTATGCAAAACCTTTGTCATGGATTGAATATTAAGTGTAGCTTTTATTCTTCAATATATTTCAAATTTTTTTCAATATTTTTCAACTGTTTCAGTATTTTTCAATTTTTTTCCAACATTTTAAAACTTTTTTTCAATTAAATTAATTTATTTCAGTGTAAGAAACAAAAACAAATAAATAAAACAGATGAAAATGCTTAAGGGGGAGGGGGAGAAGAGATAAGGGAAGGGTGATAACGGTCTTGGGCATCCTTATCTGAAAAACGTTCTGCGCATGCGTTATGAAAATTTGAAATGCTGTGAATTCATTGAATAAATTTACTTACTACTTATTTTTCAATTAATAAATTTTAAAAGAATAAAAGAAAATTTCAATAATATTTTCTAATTTACTTTGTTGCAAACAATAATTGCCAAAATAATTATTTTTTTTAAGAAGTTGATTCATTCCAATCTTTTCTCGTATTGGTAAGGGGATGCAAATTTTAGTCTTGATGAAGGGAGATAGACTTTTTTTTTTTTTTGAAAAATGGTACTTAATGTTAGAGCCATTTTCTTTTCAATAAATGTTTTTTATTATTTAAAAACTACTTTTATCAAGATGCATTATTTATTTCTATGTTACAAATTAAGAGAATGGTGCTCCATTTTATATATTTTCTATAAAATTTATTGAGATAATAATAGTTTAAAAATTATATGTTTGTTACTTGCATATTCAGATTTACTATGGAGTTTCCAGACCTTAACATCCATTTTCTATGATAATATATGCGGACCTTCTAATGCTTGTAAAACATTTTTGGTTAGACGAATCTTAGAAAAACAAATAATCAATTATTTTCCCCCCAAAATTACTTGGAATTTATCCCAAACTGTTTAATAAGATGTCTGACATAGAATTTCATGAAAGCATCCCTTTCGATGTAAAAAATATTGCTAATGCTTTCATAATAATAGAGGACTTAATGAATGAAGTAGGAGATGACAAAAAACTTTCAAACTTTTTCGCGAAAGGAAGCCACCATACAGATATTTCCGTAATATTTACTCTACAAAATATTGTTTGCAAGATAAAACAAATTAGGAGTATTTCTTTAAATACTTCTTACCATGTTGTTTTAAAAATGTTAGAGACAAGCAACAGTCTAGCAAGACAAATGTATCCATCTCAGTTGAAATTTCTGAAGGAAAAATTATATTAAATACTAATGTTGGACATTTGATTACCCCCTTAGTGAGAGATAGAAAAATAAAACCTTTTGGGTTGGAATCATTTAACGAATTTTTAAAAAAAAAATTTTTTTCCATCGAGTTTACTTAAGAATAAATATCTTAAAACAAAAACGTTGTATGCAAAACCTTTGTCATGGATTGAATATTAAGTGTAGCTCATGTTCTTCAATAAATTTTTAGTCTGTTTCATTTCTTTTTTTTCGTACACTAAAATATATTAATATAAGCGAAATAATTGAAAAAGTTGAAAAATGTTGAAAAAAGTAGAAAAATGTTAAAAAATACTGAAAAATGTTGAAAAATGTTAAAAAATTCTGAAAAATGTTGAAAAACATTGAAAAAAAGTGGAAATATATAGAAAAAATTTGGAAATATATAGAAAAGAAAGTGGGTGGAAAATATATATATACAGAAAAAAAAGTTGAAAAATATTAAAAAATTTAGAAAATTGTTGATGGACTTGAAGGTAGAATATTTAGGTGAAGAGCATTAGTGATAATATTTCTGTTTTTTATGTTAATCTTAAAAAAATAAAAACTTTATAAATTTAAATACATATCAAAAACTTATAGAAATTTCAAAGCAAAATTATATTTTTCTTATAATAAATAGAATAACACAAACACAATATATAAGAACAATATTGTATTTATTCAAAATCTAAAATTTATTCTTACTTTATATCTTTTTTAAAAATATTGATGCAATCTAAAATCATTCTGTTCGCTACGAACAAATTTATATAAAATATAATTCATTGAAAAGCCACGGAGAAAAAAGAAATACTCAATGAGCACATGGACATACTTATTTTGAAATGAGTTTGTTTGTATGAGATTTGAACGCATGCCTTTTCGATTATGAGACATTACATGTACTCAAAATTTCAAAAAATGGTTAATTAACACTATCAAACGAATTAAAGATATTCAGGATTGCAGATGATTTTAATATATTGGCAACATATTTTAAAAATTGGGGTTCAACAACAAATTTAGTTCTCATAAATCTTCCGAACTATTTTTCGTTTCTACCACGTTACCCGCGGAAGAACATATGAGTACTAGATTGTTTTGATTTTGTGTTTTGACTTTAAATCAAAACAATCTTTTTCTTGACTTTTGAGTTCACCTATTTGTTTTACAAAAGTATATGTGCCTTGTTTTAAAAAAAAAAGGCTATAATAGGAATTTAGCGAAAAAATGGGATTTAAATCTGCCTTTTAATGGCGGATTACTTAAAAAGACAGTATTATAAATTTAAGGTATGTGGCTACCTTCGGAGCATTTTATTGAAACATATAAATTTTTAACTAAACAAACACTTTTTTTCTTTAAAAAGGGTGCATAGAACTAGGAATTAAAATACAATTTCCACAAAATATAAAATAATTTTGGATAGATTGGGAATTTTTAGTGAAAAATTGCGTCTTGAATGGAAATGAAGGTTCGGAAGAACTAAGTGCTCCCACCCCACCGAACTACAAACTATAAACTTCCATGTCTACAGATAAATTGTCTTTTTAAGTAATCCGCCATTAAAAGGCAGATTTAAATCCCATTTTTTCGCTAAATTCCTATTATAGCCTTTTTTTTTTAAAACAAGGCACATACTTTTGTAAAACAAATAGGTGAACTCAAAAGTCAAGAAAAAGATTGTTTTGATTTAAAGTCAAAACACAAAATCAAAACAATCTAGTACTCATATGTTCTTCCGCGGGTAACGTGGTAGAAACGAAAAATAGTTCGGAAGATTTATGAGAACTAAATTTGTTGTTGAACCCCAATTTTTAAAATATGTTGCCAATATATTAAAATCATCTGCAATCCTGAATATCTTTAATTCGTTTGATAGTGTTAATTAACCATTTTTTGAAATTTTGAGTACATGTAATGTTTCATAATCGAAAAGGCATGCGTTCAAATCTGATACAAACAAACTCATTTCAAAATAAGTATGTCCATGTGCTCATTGAGTATTTCTTTTTTCTCCGTGGCTTTTCAATGAATTATATTTTATATAAATTTGTTTGTAGCGAACAGAATGATTTTAGATTGCATCAATATTTTAAAAAAAGATATAATGTAAGAATAAATTTTAGATTTTGAATAAATACAATATTGTTCTTATATATTGTGTTTGTGTTATTCTATTTATTATAAGATAAATATAATTTTGCTTTGAAATTTCTATAAGTTTTTGATATGTATTTAAATTTATTAAGTTTTTATTTTTTTAAGATTAACATGAAAAACAGAAATATTATCACTATGGCTCTTCACCTAAATATTCTACCTTCAAGTCCATCAACAATTTTCTAACTTTTTCAATATTTTTCAACTTTTTTTTCTATATATATATATTTTCCACCCACTTTTTTTTCTATATATTTCCAAATTTTTTCTATATATTTCCACTTTTTTTCAATGTTTTTCAACATTTTTCAGAATTTTTTAACATTTTTCAACATTTTTCAGTATTTTTTAACATTTTTCTACTTTTTTCAACATTTTTCAACTTTTTCAATTATTTCTCTTATATTAATATATTTTAGTGTACGAAAACAAGAAATGAAACAGACTAAAAATTTATTGAAGAACATGAGCTACACTTAATATTCAATCCATGACAAAGGTTTTGCATACAACGTTTTTGTTTTAAGATATTTATTCTTAAGTAAACTCGATGGAAAAAAATTTTCTTTTTAAAAATTCGTTAAATGATTCCAACCCAAAAGGTTTTATTTTTCTATCTCTCACTAAGGGGGTAATCAAATGTCCAACATTAGTATTTAATATAATTTTTCCTTCAGAAATTTCAACTGAGATGGATACATTTGTCTTGCTAGACTGTTGCTTGTCTCTAACATTTTTAAAACAACATGGTAAGAAGTATTTAAAGAAATACTCCTAATTTGTTTTATCTTGCAAACAATATTTTGTAGAGTAAATATTTTACGGAAATATCTGTATGGTGGCTTCCTTTCGCGAAAAAGTTTGAAAGTTTTTTGTCATCTCCTACTTCATTCATTAAGTCCTCTATTATTATGAAAGCATTAGCAATATTTTTTACATCGAAAGGGATGCTTTCATGAAATTCTATGTCAGACATCTTATTAAACAGTTTCGGATAAATTCCAAGTAATTTTGGGGGGAAAATAATTGATTATTTGTTTTTCTAAGATTCGTCTAACCAAAAATGTTTTACAAGCATTAGAAGGTCCGCATATATTATCATAGAAAATGGATGTTAAGGTCTGGAAACTCCATAGTAAATCTGAATATGCAAGTAACAAACATATAATTTTTAAACTATTATTATCTCAATAAATTTTATAGAAAATATATAAAATGGAGCACCATTCTCTTAATTTGTAACATAGAAATAAATAATGCATCTTGATAAAAGTAGTTTTTAAATAATAAAAAACATTTATTGAAAAGAAAATGGCTCTAACATTAAGTACCATTTTTCAAAAAAAAAAAAAAAAAAGTCTATCTCCCTTCATCAAGACTAAAATTTGCATCCCCTTACCAATACGAGAAAAGATTGGAATGAATCAACTTCTTAAAAAAAATAATTATTTTGGCAATTATTGTTTGCAACAAAGTAAATTAGAAAATATTATTGAAATTTTCTTTTATTCTTTTAAAATTTATTAATTGAAAAATAAGTAGTAAGTAAATTTATTCAATGAATTCACAGCATTTCAAATTTTCATAACGCATGCGCAGAACGTTTTTCAGATAAGGATGCCCAAGACCGTTATCACCCTTCCCTTATCTCTTCTCCCCCCTCCCCCTTAAGCATTTTCATCTGTTTTATTTATTTGTTTTTGTTTCTTACACTGAAATAAATTAATTTAATTGAAAATATGAAAAAAAGTTTTAAAATGTTGGAAAAAAATTGAAAAATACTGAAACAGTTGAAAAATATTGAAAAAAATTTGAAATATATTGAAGAATAAAAGCTACACTTAATATTCAATCCATGACAAAGGTTTTGCATACAATGTTTTTGTTTTAAAATATTTATTCTTAACAAGATTTGATGGAAAAATTTTCTGTTTAAAAATTAGTTAAATGATTCCAACCCAAAAGGTTTTATTTTTCTGTCTCTCACTAAGGGGGTAATCAAATGTCCAACATTAGTATTTAATATAATTTTTCCTTCAGAAATTTCAACTGAGATGGATACATTTGTCTTGCTAGACTGTTGCTTGTCTCTAACATTTTTAAAACAACATGGTAAGAAGTATTTAAAGAAATACTCCTAATTTGTTTTCTCTTGCAAACAATATTTTGTCTAGTAAATATTACGGAAATATCTCTATGATGGCTTCCTTTCGTGAACAAGTTTGAATGTTTTTTGTCCTCTCCTACTTCATTCATTAAGTCATCTATTATTATGAGAGCATTACTAATGTTTTCTACATCAGAAGGTATACCTTCATGAAATTCTATGTCAGACATCTTCTCAAACAGTTTTTGATAAATTCCAAAATATCAAATAATTTTGGGAGGGAAAGGATTGATTATTTGTTTTTCTAAGATTCGGTCTAACAAAAAAAGTTTTAACCAGAATGAGAAGGCTCGCATATCATAATAGAAAATGGATGTTTAAGGTTGGAAACTCCTTTGTAAATTTGGATACTCAAGTAACAAACATATAATTTTTAAACTATTATTATCTCAATAAATTTTAAGTCAAATGTATATAATGTGATGCCTTTCGCTTAATTTCTAACTTACAAATAAATTTAACTTTAAAAATTAGTTTTTAAATAATGAAAAGCATTTATTAAAATGAAAATAGCTCTAACTAACATTAAGTTTCATTTTTCCAAAAAGTTCATCCCCTTCATCAAGACTAAATTTTGCATCCAATCCCGCAATAAAGTTGAACAGTATAATAATTTTAACTAATTAATTCATTTAATTAAGCAAAAATTCTCTCGGATCCTCTATCATTAAAAATATGAGTGTTCTCAAAGTCCCTCTCCCCCATTACATTGATGGAGAAGACCCCTTACCAATACGAGAAAATATTGGAATGATTCATCTTCTCATAAAAAATAATTATCTTTTGCAATTATTGTTTGTACCACAGTAAATTAGAAAATATTATTGAAATCTTATTTTTTTCTTTAAAAATTTATTCATTGGAATTCGATTTTGAAAACTTTCATGAAAGTGAAAAATTAGTGCCAAATTTGATGAATAAGAATAAATATATCGTATACTATAAAAATTTACAACTATACCTATCTTTAGGATTAAAATTAACAAAAGTTCACAAAGTTTTAAGCAAAAACCTTGGTTAAAACCCTACATTGAGTTTAACACCAATCAAAGAAAATTAGCCTCTTCTTCATTTCAGAAAGATTTTTTTAAATTGTTAAATAACTCAGTGTATGGTAAAACAATGGAGAATGTTAGAAAACATTCAAATGTACAATTAGTCACTTCTGAAAAACAAGCCAAAAAGTTAGTTGCAGCTCCCACTTTCAAACGTTTCAAAATTATTACTGAGAGTTTAGTAGATTTAGAAAAATTAAAATCCTGTATAACCCTTAATCGTCCTATATACATAGGATTTGTTATTTTGGAGCTAAGTTAAGTTTTAATGTATAACTTTCATTATAATCACATAAAAAAGCGATACATGGATAAAGCAAATCTTCTGTTCACCAATACAGATTCCTTAACGTATGAAACAGAAGATATCTATAAAGATATGGGAGAAAATTTAAACATATATGACACCTCTGACTATCCACAGGATCACGCATTATATAGTGAAAAAAACAAAAAACGAATTGGTTGTTTTAAGGATGAAATGAATTCAAAGCCTATTATTGAGCCTATTGTTGGTCTTCGAGCTAAAATGTATTCCATGCTAACTCCAGATTCTGAAAAGACTGCAAAAGGAGTATCCAAAGTAGTCATTCAACAAAAATTAAAACATTCCAATTATCTTCAATGTTTAAAAGAAAACAAAAGCACGAAAGAAAATATGATTCTCATTAAAAGTGAAAACCACGATATTTATACTGTAAGACAAAATAAAACTGCTTTGTCATCATTCGATGATAAAAGGTATATTTTAGATGATAACATTGGAACGTTTGCCTACGGACATTACAAAATTAATGAAAACCCAATCTAATTTGAAAAGCAATATGAAGCTGTAAATAATTAACAGACCCAAAAGAGTAAAACTGGATTGAGGCGACATTTAGACAATGTCGGGTGGATGGTGGGCTCAATCCTAATCTTGAAAAAGAACGTTTTATATGTAATTATTAAATGATTGTCTATTAAGAAGTTGCAAAAGTAACGTGAATTTTATTCTATTATAAATAAACCTAATGAATTTATTTGCTGAAATATTCAAATATTACTAAGTAAAACTCAAAAAGAAAAGAAAGAAAAGCAAATATTGTACACTCTAAAAATATTACAAAAGGCGATTGGAATAAAAAAAAAAATTGGATTGAGGCGGCGCAATGCCGGGTGGATGGTGGGCTCAATCCTAAAAAATAAAAAAAAATCATTTTTATGCATACTTAATAAATGAATGTCTTTTTTATAGTTCTTCAGGTCAGTGAAAGGGAAGAAGTATTTAAAGAACTTACCCAATCTACTCCATTCCCTGTTATCCATATGCAGATAACTTTCAAATGAATCTTTTATCTCTTTCAATGAATTTATTTTAATCTAACAAAAGTCGCGCACATTTTATCTTATTGTCAATGATCTCACATCATTAAAGTATTCTTAAACCCTAAAAGAAATAATCTGTTAATAATATCCCATTGCCCCCTTATCTCTACACCACAACCTTATCTCTACCACCACAATCTTATCTCTACCACCCCAACCTTATCTCTCCCACCACCCTCTTATCTCTACCACCGCCACCACTATGTTGAACCCTCCTCTTATCTCTACCACCGCCACCACTATGTTGAACCCCCATTTATATACTACTGCCGTGTTAGTGTAAAAATGTAGTACTAAGCACCCCACGCTTTTACCTCAATGACATTAATTTTCTCGTTCATCATTTTATTTTTATATTAATAATTATTTTTTTACTTTTTAGTTTGATTCAGTATAAAAGCGTGTTTTATAGTTTTTTTAAACTATAATTTATTTTTTAGTTCGATTTACAATAAAAGCAGGTTTTTTAGTTTTTTAAACAAGCATTTATTCATTGTTGAATTTGTCCTTGAGTTTGATATTTGGAGCCGGAATTATATATGTGGCTGCTGGAATTAATCTTGATCTTCAATGGATATTAATTAAAGGTTCTGAAGTGTATTTATTCTCTCCATTTACGTGGCCTCGGATGAGTCCCGTATCGTTATATTAGATTCCGTCTCAAAAGAACAGGTCAAACAAATAAAAGTGTGTTAAGAAGAAAAAGTTTGAATTAAAAAAAAATTTAATGTACCATGTTTTTAGAACTTACTAAAAAGTATAAAATTCCTTGATTTCGTTTTTTTCTCTTTTCACATTTTCATGCATTGTCATCCACTTCCAAGCTATGGTCCAAATTTCAAGTCTCTTAGCTCATCGGATTTAGATTAAGTGTTTTCAAGAATTGACTTTTTCTTTGACCCTTCAAAAATATTTTATTTTCTCATAAGGATAAGAGTATTAGAAATTTAAATGAGTACATTTGAATTTTTTTTTCTGTTGACCTCAAAAAAGAGTCTTTCTAAACATGAAAGAGCAGAAGAATTTTTATCTTTAGTTTTGAACAAAAATAAAAGGGATGTTCATATTCGTAAATGTTTCTAATTGCAACATTTTTGTTCATTTGTTATTATGAACGGAAAATTAAAAGCTCACTCACACACACATTTTCATTGAAAAAAATTTTTGCTTCTTATATCTTGTTTAGGGGAAAAAATCGTTTAATTATTTTACACGCATGTATATAAAAGTGTTTTACCAAAGGAAACAAGAGTCTTAATAAATTTTTCTTAACTGGATACAATAAAAAATAAAAAAAAAGATTATGTAGGATTTTAAGGTATAAAGAAATTTCAAAAAGGCATTAGCAAACCTGTAAAATCCTTTGTTCTATATTGCGTTATTTTGTTTTATAAATAAATGCTAAAATTTTGATTTGTTAATTCAAGATAAATATATTTATATCAATGATTGATCGATTTCCTTTTAAATCAAGTAATACATATGAGATATCAATTTTATCCCTCTTTTAAGAATCCTGCCTAAGAGTCATGATGTTTCAGTTACGAAATCTAAATTAGTTATACGTGAATAATTCAGGATTTATTTGCAACACATTTACTTAAGAGATTTTATTATCTGGAACAGAAATGAATTTTCTTGAACTATTCACTAACTTACCCAATATCATTAACAATTTTTAAGTAAATCTTTATTTTTTCGAAAAACTATTAATAAAAAAAGAGAAAAGCAACGAGAAATGTGAAATAAAATACCATACTGCAAGTATATATTCACTTCCAAATTATATCTTTTAACTACTATATCGAAAAAAAACTTTGTATGTGAATTAATCTTTGTGTATAATAAATTAGCTCTGAATAAATATAATGGAGGAAAATTCAAATTATTTGTTTTGTAAAAAACAAAATTTTAACTAAAGTATTTGTTTATTTCTAAAAATATGAGAGATTATCTCCTTTAATAATTAAGATAATGATAAAGATAAAACAAATAATACTTTTAGAATAGTAAGAGACATAAAATTTCTAGATTAGATCTTGTCTTAATATATGTTGACAAGAAATTCTTATTGATTATACTAAAATGTGAATTTTTTCATAATTATAAATTATTATTTTCCTTAGCAGTGGGAAAAATAAAAACTATGCGTAATTTGATATTTATGTCATGTATTGGTAAAAATAATGTAATTTGCCTTCGTATTTAAATGATAATAATTCTTCGCTTTAAAAAAGGTTTATTGGTAACTAACCTCGTAATTTTGAAACTCGGTCAAGTGACGAGGACGACACATGAGCTTCAACATACTCGCAACCCCTCGTAGGATTATCCCCCCCCCTAGAGGAGCGTGCACCACAGTTTGAAAAACGCTGAATTAATTGATTTTTTTTACTGATTTTTGTTTTAAGTTCTGAAATTAAGAAAATGCTATTAATCATATTTTTATTGGCTGTGGTCCATAAACAAATAAAAAAATTAATGCTGTCTTTTTTAAAAATTGGCTCTGACCTCTTAAAATATCCAAGTCTTGTTGATTAAAACCTTCATTCTTGTTTTGTAGGAGAAAAGTGTTTTCCAGAACATTCTTTTTTTCAACATTCATTTTAAAATTTTGCAGTTGGCATAATATATTCAACCTTCAGTAATAATACGATATTTTTAAAATCATTTTCCGAGTTTTTGAGATTTACATGTTTTTAAATGTTTATTAACTTTCATAAGAAAGCAATGGATTAAGGACACATAAATTTTGTTATTTCATCATTGTCTCAGTGCAAATTCTATTTTAATTTTTGCATGGATATTTAAACTATGTCAATTATAACTTTTGCTAAAATTGTAGTTTAATATGATTTAAATATTGAAATATAAATTGTACAAAATGGAAATCACTCATTTTCAATGAAAAGAATTTTTACATCTTATATCCCGTTTAGAAAAAAAATCATTTAATTATTTTACACGGATGTATGTAAAAAAAAAATTAAAGGAATAAAATCATGTAGGATTTTAAAGAGACATTAGTTAATACTAGAGTTTTTTATTTTGAATTAATTAGTTTTATAAAAAATACTAAATTTTGAAATGTTAATTTAAGATAAATATGTTTATATCCCTAATGAACTCTTGATTGATGAATTTCCTGTTCATTCAAAGTGATGCAGATAAGATATAAATTTACAGTCACCCCTTTCCAGGAATTCTAGGAGCCGTGATGTTTTGGTTGTTGAAAACTCTAGCTTTATTATACGTGGATAATTCGAGATTTATTTTCAACACATTTATTATCTGGAGTGACTAATATTTGTGTCACACTATTCAGCTACTCGAGGGCTTTTGGATACGGACCTCGTAATTTTGAACCATGGTCAAGTGACGAGGACAACACCTGGCACCCCCTCACCTAAGTTCTACACCACACAAACGGGAGAACGTTTGTGTGGTGTCGTTATTTTACCGACTATTTTTTCATTTAAAAAAATAATCCGTGATTCTTTTCATTAAAATATCTCTTAATAAAATGTATTTAAAAATAAGAGAGAGAATACGGTATTCTTGAAATATAAGATATTTCAAGAGCCACCCTAAACATCTCTTTACTCCTAAAAGAAGACAAAATGTCTCGTTAGATCTCGAGATAAACTTTAAATTTGATTAGAATTCATCGCAAAATTATTAGAGACAGACATCACTCACACACACTGTGCTGATTTTCTCTTTTAAATTGTCTGAGCTGAAATTAATTTTTTTTCTTCTTTTCTAGGATCATTAGAAGCAAAGTCCTTATAAAATGGAGAATTTTGACATAAGTCTAAAATATATAACACAAGAGGGAGTGAACCTCATGTCGGTGTGCGACGGGCTCAGAGCCGCCCGACGAAGATTCAAGTCCCAGGTAGAAAATTTGTGGTTTGGCGATATTTGTTTACAAGGGCTTATCCGCAGTTCTGATGAGGAATTTATGACAGCTTTAGAAGGAGCCAATACTCTTCGTAATATCTGTATAAAAATGGGCGAGTACTTGCGATACGCCAAATCTTTGCTGGCTCGCATCGAACTAGCTAGGAGTATTCTTTTGGGCAAGGTCAACCACCCTGAATTTCTGCCGCCTGCCGAAGAAGAGTTAAAAAGATTGACATCTAGACTTTTAATCGCAGAAATTGATATGAGCTTTATGATTCCTTATGTAGTAAATAGATACAATAGTGAAGTACGCAGATAATTGGTTTTCTTCTCAGACTATTTGATTTATGAAACCCTTTTAGAGGGTAACTTCTGGTATTTCAGTCATTCTAAAAAATTTTGGTAACATTTTTTATTGTACTTTGACTTTTTGACAAATTAAATAAAAGGGAATTTATCGCAAAAGTGTTTTTTTTTGTGTGTGTCTGTGTATGTGATTCAAATGATTAAATATGCATCTATTTTACTATTTTTTTTAGATTAGTAATTCCAATTTCCTTAATTCGTAAAAATGTATTTTGGGAAGGTCTTTTAGATAAAAAAAAATATATTATATGACTTGTCATTAAGTTTATTCTTGGAAAGTATAATCCAAAGTTTAAACTTTTCCAATTAAATTCTCTATTCGAGAATCATTTTAAAGTTATATTTTAAGGCTAAACTCATTTATACTTCAACCGTTCTTAAATTTGTGTGAGTAGTTTTAAAACCGTATAAATAATCCTCTAAATTTTTTCAACATTGTTCAAATGGTTTCCAACAATACATTTTATTTTTAAATAAAATTTTAAATATTTCAGGTAGATAATTATATACATCTCTTCCCTTTTTTCCATTTATAATCTTCCTGGTTATAGAAAATTTTCAAACACTGCTGGGAACTTTCAATAATTGTACCTGTATCATAAACAGAAGCTATGCAAAGCAGCAGGGTATCATCTACTATTGCTACTATTAATGGAAAAAGAGTTAGAGAAACTTTTTTGTAATTATTTATTAAGGGACTGGAATGAAAATTCAGACAAAAGAACTCTATAGTCGATTGGTCAAGATATTGAACGGATGTCTCGTGATGTTTCAACAAAGTCATGTGTTTGAGCCCTCTTCTACTAAAGACCCAACTTGTTTGACTTGTACATATAGAAGGACTATTGTTTATGTATATATCTATACAATCAGTTTGGAAAGACTACACACTGGAGTGATAGGGTGAGCGTAATGTTGAGATTACCTAGTCCTCTGACCGTAGGAAATTTCGAGGAGTATGGGCTGTATTTAGTAGATTTATGAATCATTCAAAAATAAGCAGTTGAAAAACTTTCAGTAAATAAACAATGAGTTTAATTAAATATTAAGGCATCCAAGCTTGGGGCCAATGATATTTTAAAAAACTAATGACTAAAATCCAAAACATTGTCTGTAATGTACTAAATAAAAAAAATGTTATTCACTTAAATTTACTTTTATTACTTAACATCCACTCTCATGTAAATACAAAAAGTGAACTAAAACGAATAAAGGATATTTAGTGAATATTCTGTTCTTATGATAACACAATTATGAAAAAAAATTTTCTTAAGGAAAGATAGAATTCTGAAATATACTTTATCAGGAGTTTTTAACTCTAATACAACAAAATGATTAATCAGTTAAATGCGAAACAAACGACAAAAATGAATATTTCATGAAATTAAACGGAAGCTTATGTGTGAAAATATTTTAAAAAACGAATTAAACGTAAAGTTTTTTCATGAGAAGCAAACAATTATTTTACTTCTGAATAACTACAAATCTATTTTTGAATTTAAAAACCAGAAGCTCTTATGAAATTTACTTTACATTGTATTTTTTAGACAAAATATGGAAAAAATTCTTATCTAAATAAATATCAATATATATATTTCAAATGTTGTTCTCATTTTAAAACCAATATCTTTTTTTTATAGTAAGACATCGAATGATTATAGTGAAGTAATATGAAGTACGAACATAATTTGCGAACATAAATTCGTTGAGGAAAATTCCACCACAAACATACTTCTACTAAAGCATTTTTAGAGTAAGGATAAAATATTTCCTTCTGTAAAATATGTACTGCACCCTAATGCTTTGAAATTTCTTAAAATATATTCAAATTACGCAATTATTTTTTGTTTTCACTTACCTGAAAGTGAATCTAATAGTTGTAAGAAAATAGTTAAAGTAGCTATAACTATATATCATGCATTGACAATATTTTAGGAATGAATAGTAATAAAACACACAATTTATCATCCAAATAAGGTGGCTGAGAGACACAGTATGTAAGAAAACAGCATCATTTGCTTTTTTCAAATGTATGGGTTTATTTTTGTACCTTTATATTTTTCATTAAATTTTCTGAAACAATAGAAAAGTATGAAAATAATAGTGGCACTGAGTCCCCTTGTCACGTGCAAGCTATCTCTATATGGATAGCTTGTGAAATGATTGGAGAATATAAATAATGACCCATTAGAGGTCATATCTCAATTCTAAATGGAGGTATAACAGATTTGTACACAAATAACGTGTGAAGATATTTTAGTTTATTTTGTTGAAGGAATCTTTTAATGTCTTGTGTGTGACTTATAGCTTTCACATAGTAATAATTTTTTGTATATGTTTTTAAAATTTAAATTTTTGATGTTAATGTTCTTCGAATTCTGATATCTACATCTGTTTTTCTTATAACATTATAAAGCTATTACTTTTAACACAGGTATCAGTATACTGTCCATTATTTCTTAATATGACGACAGATTTATTGTTGCCTATTGGTTCACTTATTTGAAGACTCCAATAGGGGAACAATATTAAATTCATTTCGTTCGTCGAAGGTTTGCGTTTACTTGGTAATTTCCATCACAATCAGGCGACAACCTTTTTTAACAATTTTACAGTTTATTTCTCAAACTTTCAAATCAACATTCTAGTTCAGCGGTCAGAGGAGAAGTGCGTGGGATTCCCACGTTTTACAGAACGCTTAGTTTAGTTGCTGTTAACACATACAAGTTAATAATATATACAAAAATATAAATTACAAATAAAGTTTAAAAATTAATAAAGATTGTTTTGAATTACATGGTGAATCAATAATATTTTAATTATGTATTTTTAAAATTATAATTAATTAATAATTAGGATTTCCTGATATGCTCTAAATTCGAGCCAATGATAGGCTGATTGGTACAGCCATCTAGTGAGGGAATTCTGAATTAAAACTGTCTCTTACATTACTCCCTTGCCAGTAACGAAGTACGATACATAGAAAGATAATATGGCAGGGACAGCTATAAGAATTATTGAACAAATTCGAATTTCCTTCTTAACTTCTACAATAACATTTTTGACATTGCTCATTGATCCATACTTCTTACACAAATTCTAAGTCACAAATACACTGAATATATATTTTAACATCTTGCAGAATACACATTACTTTATATTATTTATGCATGTCATTCCAAACTATACATTTTAATATTTGACTCGATGGAAATATTAGGAGAACAAATAATAATTTCATTTTAAACAATACTGTATACTTGTACAAGTTACCAACTTCCTAATAAGTACATAAGACTTTCAGATTTAGTACACTATATACGTGGAACAAAAAAATACATACAGAAATAAAATACTATACATATATACCAATTATATTCAATGATGATAAGTTATAGCATGATGCTTTAACCAACATGTATAAAATTAAATCATCATTAAATATTTTAGAAACAAAACAGTAATTTGTAGCTGTACTTTTAGCAACCAAATTGCATTAATTTTACATTAGAATTCAAAATAATTAGTTACTCTACAGTAATACATATTAATTTTGTGAATTATTATGAAGCATAGATCAAATTCATTAGTGTAATAAAAAACTAAATTTTCATATTTACTTACATAATGGGTAATTTTATAATACACTGAAACTTTCCTATTTACAAGAAAAAAATATCAGAAAACTTAGGTTTCAATTCACCACATAATAATAGCAACTTAGTTAAACATTAATACAATTCATTTACACCACAATTGAACAAATTTATATGCAAAGCCATATCTATTCATACACATATATGAGTTAACACATCTATTTATTTATATACATTACTTGATGTTAATATATATCTATAAAATTGCTATCCTGACAATTTTATGTTCATTATTAATAAATAACAACAGATAGTTTTGTTCCAATACTTTGATCTTTAACATATTTAATATATGAGATGCACAATTTGTAATATTAATGAGAAAATTTCTGTCGACAATGTAGCAAATACATTAATTAAAAAAACAGTAGTTATGAATAATTATAACATTAATCTTTTATATAATATACATTTATTCGAATGTGAGAATATCTATGAAAACACTTTAAATCATGCTCCATTTTATTGTACAAGGGTTTTGTTTGATTTAGATTCTCGCTGTTATGAATTTACAACCAACTCTTTTTGTTTACAAACTTACTTAAGTATAAGGTTGTCGTGACATATAACCTCCCCTAAGATTATCATCTCCCCGTCTACCGTTACTTGTTTCTGGACGTGTAGGCGGATTAACGAATTCAAGAGACATTATTACAAATCACTATATTTATTGATACCTCTTAATCAAGGAAAGTTACACACACACACGATTCAAATTTAAGAACAATAAAACACATTGGAGTATGAGAAGGAGTTACTATTTGCGGAATCGGAACTGAATCCACGAAAGATCAGCACGTACAATTACAGCTAACACACGTACACGCATACACACGTTTCTAAATCACTAACCTTATTCTGGTACTTCGGCAGGTCCGTCGTGTTGAATAACTTAATGCTGACTGGATCGGATAAAGGCTAGGATCCACACTCGACTTTCCAATTTCAACCTTCAGCTCTTCAGCTTAGCTCCTCGCGTCACTACTCACTAAATCTGTCAACAACTGCGTGTTGATTTTCCGATGCATCAATTCATTTTACTTCAAAAATCTAACTCTTCACTTTACTACTCTCTCCCTTTCACTCGCGAAACCCGAACTTATATAATATTTCTCATTTGCATAAATCACGCTTTGGCTCCCGGTGGAGATTGGTTGAAATAAATAAAACTTGAAAGAAATATTGAGGAGATTAGTGAAGACCGTACAGATCCGTCACAACCCCCTCCGAGAAAAAAGCGTGATTTATTGAAGGTCTAAACGACCTGAAAGAACTCACGTAACCCGCCTAACACCTGAAAAACTCTGAACCTGCACAAAATTTTAACTCTCAAACTCCAGAAATTTTTAATTAAACTAACAGACAGAAATGAGTACTCAAAAGGGCACTCCACTCCATTTTATTTATCTTTCACATATATTCCCTATAGTGTATCCCATTCGGGCGAAGATCAGGGGAAAACCTTGCCTTAAGGAAAAAAACCCTGATCATGCACTTAACTTAAGTACTAATAAATATAAAAATTTTACAATAATATCTTCATACGACATCAGTCCTTCATCTCATCTCTATGTTCAGGGACTGCTGCCCTGAAAGGAAACTGTATCAATTTTCTTTTTAAAACATGACATTAAATGCACAGAACCTTATACAACTTCCTTATTGACAGAAATATGGCATACATTATATTATATATATATATAGTCTCATATCAAAATAACCTTCATCTAGTTTCATTTTCAAAAATTCCCAATCAATCGCGCTGCGCTGTTAATGTTTTTGTT